>JAUTBQ010151298.1:0-13986 GCA_032361185.1 Lepetodrilus ovalis | reverse complement strand
GTCCTCTAATCTCCTCCAATGTCCTCTAATCTCCTCCAATGTCCTCTAATCTCCTCCAATGTCCTCTAATCTCCTCCTATGTCCTCTAATATTATCCTCCAATGTCCTCTAATCTCCTCCTATGTCCTCTAATCTCCTCCAATGTCCCTCTAATCTCCTCCAATGTCTTCTAATCTCCTCCTATGTCCTCTAATCTCCTCCAATGTCCACTAATCTCCAATGTCCTCTAATCTCCTCCAATGTTTCCAATGTCCTCTAATCTCCTCCAATGTCCTCTAATCTCCTCCAATGTCCTCTAATCTTCTCCAATGTCTGCTAATCTCCTTCAATGTCCGCTAATCTCCTCCAATGTCCTTTAATCTCCTCCAATGTCCTCTAATCTCCTCCAATGTCCTCTAATCTCCTCTAATGTCCTCTAGTCTCCTCCAATGTCTGCTAATCTCCTCCAATGTCCTCTAACTCCTCCAATGTCCACTAATCTCCTCCTATGTCCTCTAATCTCCTCCAATGTCCACCTCCAATGTCCTCTAATCTCCTCCAATGTCCTCTAATCTCTTCCTATGTCCTCTAATCTCCTCCAATCTCCTCCAATGTCCTCTAATCTCCTCCAATGTCCTCTAATCTCCTCCTATGTCCTCTAATCTCCTCCAATCTCCTCCAATGTCCTCTAATCTCCTCCAATGTCTGAATTCTTTCACTCTCCCAACTCTTCAAGTTCCTACTACAACGTCATTCAGTCTTAACTCCTCCAACATCATAATTCCTCCCTTTTATTGCGTATATATTTCTGTGTAGGCTTTGAATAGTCAGAATGCCATTGAAAGAATAGTAATAACAATAATAACAATGATGATGATGATACTACAGTGTCCCCTCGATATAAGGCTGTTCGATACAGAGCGGATTCGGATATACGGCTGGGTCAGATGTAGATCCTATTTTTATTTTTGTTATTTACTTGTACTATCCTATAAGGCTGGTACTATAAGGCTGGGGGTATGTCATGGACCCCAAATTCAGCTTTATATGGAGGGGACACAGTAATAATAATAATAATATTTCTGGTATAGGATTTGAATAGTCTCAATGTCATTGAAAGAATAGTAATAATAATAATAATAACAATGATGATGATTATGATGATAATAATAACAATAATAATAATAATGATATTTCTAGTATAGGATTTGAATACCGGTAGTATGAATGTCATTGAAAGAATAGTAATAATAATAATAATATCAATGATAACAATAATAATAAAAGAGGCCTTGCACAGAAAAATCGTTTCCATTGCCGACATCAGTTTTGGAGGCAGAAAACAATCTGGTGATGTCGAAAATCCCATTGTTTTGCCACCCACAATGCTGTGTGGTGTATTGAGTGATGTCACATGCAAGGCCTCTATAATAATAATAATAATAATAATAATAATAATAATATCAATATTAATAATAAGAACAATAGTAGTAGTAGTAGTAATAATGATAATGCATAGTGCACGTGTGTGCTCGAAACAGGCATGTTAGAAAATAGCGCAAGTAGTCGAGTCTAAAGAGATGTGTTGTGAGTTTATATCTGAACACTGGGTAGTGACAGTACATGTATCATTGTTTCATCCTTTCGATGAACGTCACAGAACTCATTATCGTTCATAGCACACATGAACATGATGAATTTGGTCTCGGAGCCCACGGCACAACGAATGCTAGTGACTCCACATTCATTCCTTCACCCTCTCCCTGCTGGATAATGCACATACACTGCTGTTTATGGCACCTCTGGTTGCCTGCAGAAGGGAGAGGGTTAAATGTTGACAAGCCGAGACTGTCACTGTCACTGTCACATAGTTCTCGAAGCAGAGTGGGAGGCACAACAGCAAATGTAACGGCCATGTCAACTGTCACGTAGATGACTATTGCACCATGGGTCCACCATTGTGTCATAGTTTATCCACGTATTGGAATGTTGTGACATGGCTTGACCTGCCAGACTGTAGCGCCAATGTTATTGTTATCTATGTGAGATATGTGAGATGTATACACGAGATACATTTCTCCGCTGGAATTGTTCTGCATTGTTTATGTAATGCTCTTTGAATTGAACCTGGCGTATTATTGTATACATGTAATTATATAGTACACATGTTGCATGGCTCTGGACCAACATGGCCAACGTACAGGGGCAAGTTAAATTGCACTGTGGGAAACCTATTTTTTAACATATAATACAGTGTCCCCTCAATATAACGCTGAATTTGGGGTCCGTCTTATATATGATAGTACAGGTAAATAACAAAAATAAAAATGGGATCCACATCTGACCCCGCCTTATATCCGAATCCGTTGTGTATCGAACTGTGTTATATCAAGGGGACACTGTATATGTAATGACAAGTTGTGTACAATAAATATGTAATAATAAGTTATGTACAATAAGTAGTGACAAATAATGTGCAATATGTTATGACAAGATAAGTACAATATGTACTAACAAGTTGTATACAATACTGACAGTTTTCTCAATTACATACTCATTTATTACGGATGTAAGAAGCTATTGGAGTTACATAATAAACAATGATAAGTTGGATACAACATAGGGACAATTTTGTACAACTTTGTTGTTACATTACGTACAATATGACTTAAGTACAACAAGAACTGTTTAACTACTATACATCATTATCTGCAGTATACCGAAGACGGATTGTGTATACATAATAAGGACTATTAATGTAGGCACATATGTGCCTTTCCTGCTTGTGTGTGTTGAACCTATATATAATAGTATACAACAGAGCTATCAACACTCAACTGTATTTACCATTTCTCATGAATATTGCGAAACCGTACCTGTAGGAAATAGTGAATCATAATTCTGTATTGTGAGACCCAATACCTGTAGAAAAAATAGTGAAACATACTTTTTAATCACAGTACTGGTCATACCAGACAATATGTGTGTCAGACAGATATTACATCATTATTAAAACAATATGTTACAAATTCAATAAGGTGGTGAAATGAATTGATGTGTTATTTTAATAGCTTGCACTGTGTATGCACACGTAAGCACACTTCAACTTTTACGTTTTTAATTATTGTGGGTTATTTTTCTTTTGTTTATGGTGTTTTGTGCTGCATGGATTTGGAATGGGATTGTGTTTCTTTGCTGTCAAAAACTATAGTAATATTACATTAAAATAATTATATTGAACCTGTGAGAGCAAAGTTTCAATAATTAATACTCATATCACTATTCAAGTTCTAATTTTCTTCATTTAATCATTATTACCCATATTTAAACAAACAACCAACTAGTGTCTGCCAATCAGTGTTATTTAGTTTGTTACTAAGAAAATAAATAATAACACATACATGTAGTTATAACAATACAGTACAGTACTTCAATATTAGAGTATATTTTGTGTCCAATCCATGTAGGATTGTAGAACTAACATTGGCAACGATAGACATTTTGCATAACATTTAGACCTACTGATGTTTTGATGTCACATTATTAACCTTACATTGTTCAATAAATAATTTGCACAATGTATTTATCTCCAGTGGTTAACTGTTTTAATCAAACTGCTGCTTTAATAACAAGGGGGGGAAAAACAAATCTGTCAACAATCTTTTTTCCTTTTTTTGTCATGGAGAAATCAAATGAATGAAAGTATTATTGGGCCCCGTGATATACTTATACCTTTTGAGTACAATTTCATGCTTAAGTTTGAACTTTATGTGAGGATTTGTGAACAATACCATAAGGAGCCTGAGTTTGTACTCAAAAATGTTTCAAATGTTTGGGGCCAGATTTGGCAAATATGTTCGGAAACAAAATTATCAAAATACTTCAAATCTCTTTTGGCTGAATAGCCAAATTCGATAAATTTTCTATGAATCCATGCAACACTATTTTAAAAATCTTCATGTAGAAAACATTATATTCCACACATACAAAAGAAAACCAACCAGATAATTACTTCCAAATCATATTTTGGTTGACGCCTCCATATGAAGGTATCTTGTCGTAGTTTGTGAATCTATGTTAAGGCATATTGCCATTATTTGATGAATCCATGGTAGGGTATCTCGCCATTTGAGATGGCACTGGCTGGACATTTGTCAGGGGGGTGAGTTGACCGCTGGATGACGTGACATGCATGTGACTGATGTTTTCAGGTGTCCACTCGCGGAAGTACGGCGAGGGTTCCTCAGTAGGCCTCCAGTCTAGAGTTCTAGATACAGGTGCAGATATACACGTGTCTGTCCGTCTCTCTTTCAGTGGCACCAATGTCTTGTGGCACACCTTGCACTGGTAGAACCAATATCTCCCTGCACTGTTTTAATTAGCCTTCGTGCCAGAGGTTTCATTTGGATCTTTTCAGTAGCGAGAACGTTTTAAATCCGCATATACGACGTTTGTGACCTTCGTTTATAGCTTCTGTCTTGTTGGCCTCTATGTTTGAGATGATTCTCAACCCCTGCGCTTTTTTTTAAAGTCAATGCTAAAGTTTGACATGCTTTTATGGGACTGTTTTTATGTCATTGGAGTCGGCAGAATTCTTCCCATGACAATGAGTACAAATAACCAAGTTTGTTTGTGGCAATGAACATGGTATTTTTATCTTACATTGCGCTGTCTCGTGGCACACGTACATAGGTAGTAAATGCTCATTAAAAGTTCATGCCAACGTTTGACACTGAGTGATTGGTGTGCAGTAATTAGAATAGATCGCAGTGTTGTTCATGATATAACAATGTCTACCGTATATTTTACAGATGATAATTGCCAAATAATTATTTTGATTTAGAATGGTAGTAAAATAACTGTAATTTTTATTATGGTTTTTCCGTAATGGTACTTTTTCTACTCTGTCTGAGTGAAACTTTTTGCATGACTTTTCGCATTCTGTGCTGTGCATTCAAAATACCATGAGTTTCATATACTCTTCTTGTACACTTGTATGTAACATCCCTGTTGACAATATTCTGACACAAGATTTATTCAGTTAATATAACTTAACATATTTTCTATTGAGTAACCAACAGTTAAAGAATATGAAGATTGTAAGATAGTTTTGAACATTCTGAACGTTGCTATATATGTGTCTATGACAGACCAATCCTGGAAATGCCAGGAACGTGTAATTGTCGGTGTTGTGTATTGCTATGTGCTCTGTACCAAGCAGTAAAATGTTTATGTCTCTACACAAATCCTCTACTGACTGTTCAGGTATTTGTAGATTCAAGAGTAATTTGGCTTGATCCATTCCATACATGTACAATGTCCAATGAACATTTACATTATGATCAATATCACATTAATCTAAAAAGCAAATTAGTTTTCTAATCATTGGTAAAGCATATTTTTTTCTTGAAAGTATGTTCACAAAAAATTACGAAATTCCCAAATCCCTATTTTATATGAAAATAGATATCACTGTAAAATCAAACTAGGATATGTTTTCTCATTTGGTTCTTTTTAGAATATTTAGGTTATGAAATATAGAAAAACATTTCTTGGAACATATAGGTGGTCAGACCTGTGCAGAGGTGGGAGCTCTTATTATTAGCCATTGATCAGTTCTCACTTTGTGATTTCACGGCTTTACTGACTGCATATCACAACATAACAACACCACACTTTTAAAATGTGTAATCATCAAAATATTCTCCACTATGTTGAATATCAGGCCCCCATTTCCTGACAATGTCCTAAAAGTTGTCATCTCATATGAAGTGTTTCACAACAACGTCACAAGTCTTATTCCTTCCTATATCAGCATTTTACTTAGGAGGTGATAAACTGGGTCATAAAGTTAGGAAATCCTAAAGTCATAGTGAAATGGGGGCCTGCACCACCCCACCCCACCCCACCCCACTTTCAGGATGGTGTTCTAATTATTTAGGAGCTCCTAAACCTATTTAGGAACTCCTAAGCATTTCACAATAATGTCACAAGTCTTATTCCTTCATAAATCTACATCTAAGTTAGGAGGTGATAAACTGGGTCATAAAGTTAGGAACTCCTAAAGTTATGACACCATTGTGAAACGGGGTCCTGGTATTTATTTTCCCAGGGTCATTTCCGATTAATGTGTATGAAATGAATAAGTTGTTGCAAATACATTGTGACTGCTCTAACTCGTTGAAATACACCAGAGCAATATTGAGATTATTGTAGGACAAATGTTGTTATATTAAGCACATAATACTGTAACACTGCATGTACTTACATTTGCATGTGTGATAATAACAGTAATATTAACTACTAATGTTGATTAATTTTACAATAAAGTTTATGCGATTATAAGAATAATATTATCAAAATATTAATAGTTTATTTTTTAATAACATTTCTTTGAAACAAGTTGTTCCAAAGTATTGCCTTGGAAGATATCTTCATGAATTGTGTTCTAATTGCTTTTTCTATTGAGTTAAATAAAGTATTCCTGAAAAATAATTACAATTAAAATAATGTTCACCATTCAGTTATTTGCTTTTGAATTTATTTCGATTAATGTATTAATTTATTGATAACCTTTAATAGCAAAAATAATTTTTATCATCTAAAGAATTATCTATAATCAACTAAATGAATTAGATTAATAATTAATATTGCTACACTGACACAATTGTCAGATATTATCATATATAATAAATGCTTATTTAAATATTTATTAATCAATTTCTGTTCAGCCTCTTAAGTCATGCCAAGTAGTTACTGTTGCATACTGTGTATGTATTGTTGTGTCTTTCTATATAATATTTACATGCATACAGAACCTGAGTTATATTATTATTCATATCCACATCCTAGTTTTCTGAATCCTGATACATTTGCGACTATTATGGCTTCACATTGTACCTTGTCTGCAGTGTTAACTCCCGTAGTGCACATCCCCTATTTTTATCTGATTTTTATTTATTTTTAAAAATAAGAATAGTGTTGTCTGTAGGTAAATATAGAATGTAAAAGTGTTCTTTCACGATTTTATATCGTCGCAAATGGGTGAAAAATTCCCGAAGCGGCGTTAAACTCCATAATCACTCACTTACTCACGATTTTATACTATGCATTCTGCTTCCCCACTTTTTTCTATTCCCGTACCTGCCCTTGGCAACTTATAGTGTTACAGGTGTTGTAGGTTTCTACTGTAAGCTGACAAGATGTGATATGAGTGAAATAATATTGGAAGCATCTCTACTCAAATTTTTTAAAAACATACATTTTAATATATAATAGTATAAAACTCACAATCTAATTGTAAGTGAAAGTGAAAGTAGGATATCATGTGAAGTCATACAGATGGACTTTTCAGAATATGAGGACTTACTGTTGTTTTACCTTTGTGTCTTTCTTTCCAGGATTGCTTATAGTATTTCTTTACTTCAGATTCCATATTTAGGAATGGTTATATGCACGCATGTCCATTCCGTTTTAAAGTTAGAATACTTTATCAAATTTTCGATGTAAACCCAGGTGGAGTATACACAACAGTACCTGATTTAGAGGCAAATTGATTTGATTTTTAAAATGATTTTAGATTTATCTTTTTGGAAATATTGCTTCTACAATTGCTACAAAAAGTTAACTTAGTCTTTAGTAAATCTATACATTGTTCTTGTGAAAGAATTTAGAAGCAATTTATTGTGATTTAAAAAAAATATATATAATTCATTTAAAAATATGTTTCGACACTTTCCTCTACAACAGCAGCTAACAGTCTGGGTCTCATTGATAATTTGATCTGATCATATGTTTAATGAGATCATTCATTCTTGATTTTTTACTTCCGTATCTAGCCATTATTTACAGTTTCTATATTTATTTGATGATCACTGAGATGATCAATCATTGTGGGATATTATTGTACTGAATGCCAAGATGGTTAACATCAGACGTTACTACTATACCCTATACAAAATTATAATTCAGCTATGATCACTAAATGAGTTCATGTACTGCCTTAACCCTCTCCCTGCTGCAGGCAACTGGAGATGCCCTAAAAAGCTGTATATGTGCCTAATCCAGCAGGTAGAGGGTTTAACCTGCAATATCATCACTCGTCTATATTAACCTTCTTCCTCCATGTGGCAACTGCAGATGCCATACAAAACAATGATCATGGTTAATTGAGAAAGCTCACTGCATGCCCTGTGGTTTAGTAGTGACATCTGATGGTAACCACATTGATATGAATGCCATTTTTATATTACTGTGTATTTTTTTCTCCACTCCCTTGCGGCTTAGAACATGAGCCCAGTGACCAGCAGTAGCAGGTAGAGTTACTTCCCATGTCTGTTGTCTAGCGACATCATTTTATCTTGGGTTTGCCATCACTGTTTTCACAACCTCTTTGAGTTTGTCACTTAAGTCACAGATTTGCTGTTACGTATTTTTTTAGTTATGCTTCGATTTTCATTTTCTGCGATTACATTTTTATTCACTGTCGACTGTGAGTAGGTGACACATGCACATTAATCTTAATCAGTTCAACAGACCGTGTGATTGCATTGGCCAATTATGTATTTCCCACTAACATACATCACTGTATATGTGAAGATGACATGTTTTGAGGACAAGAGTCAAATCCTGGATGAGCCACAATACTTTTTATGTGATTTTCTGAATTATCTTTGCTGGAGTCTGGATACTGATCTGGGGCCGTATTCTCGAAACTTCTTAACTTGCGAACTTCTTAGTGAGAAAAGATCTCTTCACAAATTAACATAAGAAGAAAACCAGTTTGGCAAATTCTTAGTACTTACAAACTTTTTAGGACTTACACAGTTTTGAGAATACAGACCCAGATATATATATTACATTTGATTATGATCTCATTGGAAATGTAACTTTCATGGGCATTGAATGCCAGACCCACAGAGGTTAAAATCTTTTTTGAGTATGATATCATGCTCATGCTCAAATTTTATATGAGGATTTGTTAATAAAACTTGGAGTTGAGCATGAAATCATACCGGGTACTCAAAAAAGGTTTGGTAATCTTGGGGCCGGGACTCTCCTCTATGAATTGACTCCACCCTCAGCCAGAGATTATACGACATTGCTAAGACTGGAGATAATGCTACTGGCCCAATGGGAGGTTCCTGTATTTAGGCCCAAGCTTAATTACAGAAAATGTCACTTTTGAAACAGAATATTTCAATCCGAAATTAGTCCCAGACAAAATACATAGTGGATATACAGTGCCCCCTCGATATAACACGGTTCGATACACAGCGGATTCGGATACAAGGCGGGGTCAGACGTGGATCCCATTTTTATTTTTGCTGTACTATCGCATAAGACGGATACTATAAGGCAGGAGTATGTCATGGACCCCAACTTCAATGCTATATCGAGGGGACACTGTACCACTTGTTTGAAATTGAAACAGCAACACTATAAGAACAAATCCTAGTAAATGGGTGAAAGATTCCTGCAGCTACGTTAAAACTCCATATTCACTCACTCACTGTAAGCACAAAACTCTAACCTGGCCATAGACTACCGGTATATAGACCATTACTAAGGCTAAGTTAATGCTACCTTAAGAGTCGCCCTGTGACACAAGACCCTTGGTTCATGGCAGCTTGGGTGGGATGTAGTTAGTCCAGTTATTTTAGGGGAGACAGAAGAATTTGACCGTGAAATGGACACTTTATGGGACAAATGGACAGCTTGATGATCAAATAGGCACCCTTGATGAGAGCTGTAAAACTGGAGATATGTGCACACTGACTTTGGTCATTCTTGGCTCTGTGATTAAATTGTTAAATAAACGGAAGGCAATGGTTTTCGTTGGAGCACATTTAGTAGGAGGTCTGGGAGATTGAGATCAGATTGCCTTGTGACATACACAGGGGAGTTTTTGATGATGGTTCGGTTGAAACTTTCAGATCTCATTTCTCAACTAGTACTTGTCAGAGATCGTCACATATGGGTGAAAGATTCCCACTGAGATGTAAAACAATCTCGCCCACTCACTTGTCAAAAATATTTGGTCATTTAAAAACAAATTTACAATGATTTATTTACTCTTTGCATATTTTAACAAAAAATTGGTACTTGGAAATGTCTTTGACAAGAATTAAGGATCTCTCAAATAGTACTGTTCAGTGTATTTGCCATGAACAGTTATTAAGTAAATCTAGATATCTGGAGAATATAAGGGTAAAGCAATACAGTGACTTCTTTGCAATATTGATATAAGTGTACTAACAATCCAAAAGATTGCTATACAAATAATTTACTTTCACCCTCTCCTTTAAGACTAGTCTAGCTAAAACTTATGGTATATAGTAGTTGTTTTAGTGAAGTTCATCAAGGAATTTAGTAATCTTTTCAGAATAATTAAAAAACAAAGTAAAATACATTTTTATTTAAAGATAAGATTGTTCTTAAAGAATTGTTTATTCATAGACAGATCTCAATATTTTTAATTAAAGCATTATTTAATTTCAAATAAGACCACTCTAGTAGACTAGTACAGCATACCGCAATATCCAAGATTCATTAAACAATTTTCCAAGGAAGAACATTTTAATATTCAAACTATTCACATCCTGTATTATAAATACCTGGCAGTTTAACAGTACATTGAACTAGCTGTGGTTAATATCCCATAATTAAATTAACCTCAACAGTTCATACTGAGAATAACCTTCCACACCCAGATAAACATCTCCAAATCAAATTTGACACTTGACAACCTTAGATATAAATCAATTTAATAATTTCACTATTTCAATCCATTTATTAAAATTGACACCGATGACCTCATGAAATTATCGCCCCCCAAATAAAACCACAGACTTTCACACTTAAAATGATCTAAATTTAATGAATGACACACCGATCAATTCTGGTAGAGGGACTCCTGAATATCTCCACATGGTCTGAATCGCATGCCCATGCAATTTGGATGGAGCCTTACAATGGTGCCCGACTTGGGATGACAAGCTGACATGCAGGGCTATGCACCCAGAAATACCTCCAGTTGGCTTGGGCCATCACGCACTATTTTTACTGAGAACAATTGAAGGTTTCCTGTTCGAGTTAAATGTCTGTCAGTCCGATTTGTGGCACAGTGAAACTGTAATTATTCCGCTATCACTGTTTGGTACACAGGTCATTTCTAGCCAGAGGACTTGTCTTGACTGGGGAGGCCAGTTAATGACCAGCCAGCCAGTTAATGACCAGCCAGCTGGTTGAACGAGAAGGTGCAGCTGGTTTTACTAAGATGTGCAGCTGCAATCTTTTACTGTTAGAAATATTAATTTAAATGAGGGTCAAGAAGTGATCTTTATGTAAATGAGGGTCAATATTAATTTCCATTCATCAAATAGGGGCTATAATATTGATTTTCTTTTATTTAACTACGGTATGTAAATAAATTATATTTAAATATTATTTTGCATTCTTCAGTTAGTGATAATAATAATGAAATATTAATTTAATATCTAAATACACTACATGAAAATTATATCTTTGTTATTATTTAATCCTGGAAAAATTATTCAAAATAAATTACAGTATGTAAGTTGGCAATCATTCTTTTTTATTTTAGTACATGTACATAATATGTGTATATCCTTGGTTTACAATGTGTCTCTTTGAGATTGAACATTTGTACATGTAGATAATCATATTTAAAATAACATTTTAATTCACCTTGCTACCTTGCTGCTTATTGTGAGAAAGAAAACCCACACATTAATCTTAGATTGTCCAAACTTTGAGAGCATAACTAATAATTGTTTATTCGAATTCAAACTACTGGCATGAGAAATCCAATGTAATAATCATGAATGCACATTTGAAAATTTAATGTAATATTGCACCAATAATATTAAATTATGAAGAAACTAAGGTTACCGGTAATTAAATATCTAGCTACCGGTATATAGATTACCCATTCAATGAAAACCTTTAACAAAGTAACAAATTAAAAAATATATATTTATTTTTTTACAAAATTAAAGTGTATTTTAAATTAATTTGGCTTCTGTTACTTTCAGTAGATTAATAGACCAACTAATAACAAAACATAAGTAAAATGTTGCACAAATATTATTAAAAGAATTAATCAAATATAAAGTTCTAACTTTTGGATATTTAAACCTGTTTCATTGTAACATCTCAATTTCAATGCTTTCTAATTGACAGTGGTATACAATGGTATACAATGGTATACACATAGCAAGTTCTCCACCCCATCCCTTGGGCTATTGCGAGTATACTAAGTAGGTATACACAGAAATGGACTTTTAATGTGACAATCTGTTGAGAAAAGTGTCAGCACCAAACCCAATACAATACAACCTGATTCTCGGGGAAACAAGTTGAAATTATAACTGAAATTTAATGATATCTGCCTCAAAGCAAATTTCTAAATAATAGAGACTTGTTTGTGAAGGGTTGTCTCCTTTGTGTTAAATCTATTAGGTTTTTATTGCTTTTCTAATTGCACTAGTTAAGGGTGTTACAAAATGGGTGGTTATCTCCTTCAATTTGATACATGTAGAAGAGAAAGTACCTTTAAATAGACAACTGTTAAATCCCCATACATGTTATACAATGGTACGAAGAATGGCATGTAGATAGTGCATAGAGGAACTACAGACAATTCAGCGTTGTAAACTGTAATGAGAAAAAGATTGAAATTGAAATTTGTTAATGTTTGAAAGTATAAATGTCTGCCCGGACATGGTGATGTCATGTTGTTGGTAAGATTTGGCAACAGTTTTTCTTTAGATTTTAGGGAAATGTTTACATAATTATTACATAAGTTATTTATTTTAATTAAATTTGGGATCAACTTGAAAAATCTATTTGGGAATACAAAAGAAGGTATTTGTCAAATGTTATAACTAAGATAATTGAATCGGAATCAAATTTGATTTCAAAGATACCAAGTTATATCATTCGCTAAAGAGAATACTTAGGTAACATTTAAGTTGTGATACAACTTAAAGTTGTGATATAACTATTTTATGGCATTTGTGCAAGATTTACAAAATAGTTTTTCCTAAAGAATCTAATGTAGTATAATGATGTATTAAGGTAACAGTATTTCAAGATGTACCGCTAATAGTATTATTCTACATGTATTTGAATTATTGTCACAGAAACAATTTTTTTCTCTAAATTTATAAATTAGTAATTTTTAATTAAAATGAAGTGTATAACAATACATTAGCAATTAGCACTCAATACAACTTACCATTGGCATATTATCATAATAAAAACGATTAATACTCTACAAGACAATATTTAGGCAGGCAGTGTATAACCAAATATGCCACTTCTATTACAAAATAGTTTACATTGAGCAGATATTAATTAAATGACTACACCTGTGTGCGTTTTTCATCCTTGGCGTGATAATAGGTGTTGATGGATAGTCCCATGAGTGCTAAAAGTGTTCAAGGCGATTAACAATTTTATTTGAAGTAGCATTGTATTTGCCTATGTAATTAATTTGTTAATTGAGTGTGGATCACCTGTTGTTGTTGTTTTTGTTGTTGTTGTTGTTTGGAAGAGAAAAGCTGTACAGTAGTTTTATTTTGTTGAGGGATCTATGAGTAATTTCAGAATCCAATATGGGTGAATGTTGAATTATAAAAAGTTTCCTAATTTAGTAATTATCTGATCGATTATATATTGAATTAATAGGATTTTTAATGTAAGACATTAGCTGTTTATTTTGTAAAGGATTTCAGCTTATGATATTTCAATAATTTTTTGTCAAACACAAATTTGATTTTCAGTCATGAATACTCACGATCATGTGACTATTATTCTTTTAAAGAGGGAGGTAATAGATGATGGGCAAATGATGAATTACTAATATATAAAATCTTTCCTACTTTCTTGACCAATTCTACTTTATCAAGTACAGTGTCCCCTCTATATAAGGCTGTATTTGGGGTCCATGACATACCCCCAGCCTTATAGTACCAGCCTTAT
>JAUTBQ010151287.1:0-13987 GCA_032361185.1 Lepetodrilus ovalis | reverse complement strand
GGGGGGGGGGGATTTGAACTCGGTACCTTTCTAATATAAGTGTGAGACAATAAAAAATATAAGACATCTTATGTGTGCCATGGCCATTGACTACTGTTGACTACAAATACATTACAGAGAATGGGTACCCGGTAGGAAGAGATGGTGATATGAATGTTAACCCTCTAGCGCCTGCAACATGGCAGCTTGGTTGTATACTCCCCAGGGAGTCGAGATGGAATCTGATTGCACAGTGATCTATTGCCTGGGGTAATAATGTGAACACTAATGAGAAGCGATGGCTGGAAATTAGTCACATTTAGATAGTATCGGCCAGCATAATTCAGGACTCTATAGACTAACGTATGCAAATTAAATTGAGCTGCAGGCAACCTATTTTATTAACATATACCGGTAATATATTTGGTGCCTTTGCAACTGGCCTCGACTAGTCCTGCAGACAAGGCACTCAAAAGTTTAGTCTAGAACTCTGATAATTAGTGCCAAAGAAACAATTAACCTAATTTATATTATTAAAACTTCCCACAGTTCCACGTTTATCTGTCCCTCTGCAATCAGAAGTCTACACTGCACAGCATCATGAGCAGGGAGGGTAGAGATGGGACAGTAGAGATGGGACGGTAGAGATGGGAGGCTAGAGATGGGAGGCTAGAGATGGGAGAGATGGGAGGGTAGAGATGGGAGGGTAGAGATGGGAGGGTGAGGACGTTAAGTTATTGATTAAGGAGTTTAGCATCACTGCGGAAAATGTGAGAACGGATGGCGAGGGGGAGGTGTGAGGGGCGCAAAGTGGTGGAAGAGGTGTGGTTGTGGTACACTATCTTCCTGAGGACATAACACCTCCACTGACTGAACTGCACTTGCTGTAACATGCCAGAGGGGATATTTGTGGCTTTATGACTTTTGTGACTGTGATCGTCAGCTAACTAGGATCACTTCTCAGTGCACAAGTAACTACATTAATGTACTGGATGTATTCACACATATAATAAATGCTGATGCAAGCATTGAGAACACGTTTCTGTACTAGACTTGCTCAACAGGTTACACGCAATAGAATATAAACATGATAGAGAATAAAGAGCACCAGATTTTTTTTATTTTCAAGTGCTAGCAGCTATTATGAACAGCCCATGGACGGACTAACAATTATAACATGTAGAGACGTATTATATGTATGCGGTTGAACAGGTTCCATAACAGCCTGACATAGGTTTGGAGCAACCTGTCACGAAATGGAAATGACTTCAGGTTTTGCTTGTTGGCGTAACCCATGACTAGGTCTAGTATTATATAGTAAACATTTACGTGGACACGGCTCAGTGAAATAGCCTACACCCTTAGAATACTTTATGTCATAGAATTCTACAGAGCATTTTCCATAACCAACTCGTTTGATCATAGCAATATAACAATAAATCGATATATGATGAAATTGTACCTTATAAAAATATACTAAAATAATCTCATGATAATGGTAAACAATGAAGAGCTTCAGATAGATGTACATAGAAATACAGTATACTATCTACGTACTCTACCTACTTCAACCCTTGATACCTCAATCACAATATATGATCGTTAGTTCTGACTGCAACTATTGATTTCCCTGATTGTGTTAAATATCAGAACAGCAGCTGATAGTGTATTCTAACTCTAGATATAAATGTGTTTGTGAGATCATAGAAATACATGTACTAAATGAGAATTGTTTTCTCAGCTGATTAAAATATCTTGCAGGGGTTAATACTAGCACTAGTCCTGTAGCCAAAGCCAAAATGCCCAATGTTAAAGGTATCCCAAGGACTAGTAGAAATTTAGGATTTATTAGGTTTTTACTATATGTTATCATTATCAGGACTAGTGCTCCAAAATGTTAGTATTAATCGCTGTCTTGTGTTTGAGAAGTGAGTGAACATATAACATATCAAATACTGAAGAACTTTTCAATATTTCCATATCTTACACATATTGCAGCAATAGGCTAGTGTGACAAACCTTTTGTAAATAATATAAAATGGGGTGAGAAGAACTCGCAACAGCTTTGTGTTACACCATCATTATATCCTCAAGCCATGGCTGTTACCATGGTTACTGCAGAATAGTTGTATCTATAGCTTCTGAAATCTTTCGTTATTGTGAAAGTGGTCGATATTTGTACAGAAAATTAAATGCATTCACTGGCCAAATTCATTCATATGCAAATGACATGAAACTACATCCTGCTTGGACCAAATAAAATTTGATTTCATAACACGTGATACCCGTCGTAATACTATTTCTTGCTAGCAAGTGGCATGTTTATCACCATTAAACATGCATATATTATACATGTGTCATTGTGTATACATGATGTTGATTGTGTGCATTATGTATCGAGTTGACAAATATCTCGTCCTGGCCCTGAGATCATGAAACCCTATCAGTATCAGTAGTACAATTTCATGCCCAAGCTCAATTTTTATACATGCAGATTTGAATAAACTTTTAGTCGAGTATGAAATTGTACAATTAACAGTTTTTTAATCTCAGGGACATGTTTCAATAGTAGGCCAATCAATCATGTTAATGTTGTAAAGAACAAACATCAGATATGTTCCAAGGTGTCTGTTCTGTTCTGGTAGATATTAAAGTAATAGCGTGGAAGTCATATGGTACATCAGGGCTTAGTCTAATCAGGGCTCTACATTAACTGTTTGAGGCACCTGTCTCCGTGCCCTATCGGACAGGTAACTGTAGGTAAAAGGCTTGTTAATCTGGGCTAATTCACATGTCCACCTGTGGATCATACCTGTCCTGGACAGGCAGACAATCGTTACAGTCAAGCCCTGTACATTGGTACTTGACTCTTGATAACGCTAGAGAAGATGACCTTGTCACCCCAGTTTAATTTTTTTGGTTGATTTTCCTCTAATATGTGCAGATATACAGAACTTACCTGTTGAGAGCTACAGTACAAAGACAACATGATTAACACACATGATCATAACTACCACCAATAATACTTACCTATAAACATAATTGCCAAGAAGAGGAAGCTATTTCCCACTGCATGCAGTGCTGCGAGTACAATTCCGGTAACAACACAACAAACTCCTAACAGCGATAAAACCACGAGAACCCAGCGGAACGACGTCAGTTTCACGAAACATTTGACGCAGGGTTCCTTACACATGCCGTCATCAGAATGTAGCGAGCTGGTGGACTGGGTGCGACTTCTGCGTCCATGGCGGCCAGTCCTAGTGTTAGGTTCATGAGTCCTGTGCCGCGTCGCATTTCTCGTGCGAGAGTCGGCATTACGGCTTCGTCTGTCTCCGTTCCGAGTTTGGCGGTGTTGGTTTGGTCTTGTTGGTGTTACTGGGTTGGCAACGTGTGAATGTAAAAGATCTGGAAGAGTATCGGCCCGCTGTTGGTCTATCCGGGCCGTGACACCGACGTTAATGTCCCGAGTTTGAATCTGGCGGTACGACGGGAGAGTCTGCGGTGGTCTGCTGCCGTTATTGGGAGGCACTTGCAGCACAGCGTCCGATGGTTGCAGAGCAGGGTACAGGTGAGGCTGTGGCACCCCACTCATGTCTGCTGGATCACGCGGGGACCGAGCCTGGCTGGACTGACCACCATAGCCCGAGGGTCCCGAACTTTGGACTGCAGGACTTGCCCCACTAGCTCCAGCCTGACTCAGGTTAAGATCACCTACACTGTCCGAGCTGCCGGGCTGGAAGAAAGTGTCATTGTCCACGATATCCGGGTAATTCGGCAAGCCTTGTCTCTGCTGCTGGGAGAAAGCTAGCCACAGCGATCTGGAAGGATTGGATTCCGAGAGGGCTTTGCGACCTGATAAGTTTCTTGGCCGGACTACCTGGAGTCCGCTGGCCATTGAATCGCCTGCTTGACCAGTCACTCAATTACCCTGAGGCCAGCTGATGTCAGCAGATAGTAGTCTGGAGGGAGATCTGGCGGCGGTGGGGAGGGCGGTGGGGGGAGTGATGGTCTGTATCTCCAGGTAGGGGGAGAGGGTACTCGTATTTATCTCAAGGGTACAGCAGGTAATCATCTCTGATAGTTATCTCACAGACCCTCCACACCTGGCATGTGGCCAAACTCAAAACTGCACCAGGCCACATGCTTGACTGTGAGGAAGTAAACACAGTTGGAAGCTGAAATAGCCCCCCTAGTCAGGCCTGTAACAAAAGAAAGATAGACCTTTGTCAACACAGGCAATCATGCATTTCTGTGGCTTACTGAATGATGGCCGTCTTCTTTATAACTGAGAATTCATTGAACCATTAAACCAAGATGAGGTCATCCGACGCTAATAGGTTCCTGTTACTTAATTCATAGCAATGTTGTAAATCACTCAGCAACACTAACAAATCATAAACATAATTATTAATGTAACAAATATAAGAGTTATAAAAATTAGTTTAGTACAAAAATTAAAAGGAGATTGATGGTATTTTACAGTTTGCTTTGATCATTTTCATCTCACTAAATGCAATTCGTATGTACACACATCAGTCAACCAGGGCTCTAGACTAACATATGCCCAACATACATGGGCAAGTTAAATTGCTCTGTGGGCAACCTATTTTTGAACATATAGTACTTTGGTACCTTTAAAACTTACTCTGACTAGCCCTGCTGGCAAGTAACTCAAAATGTTAGTCTGGAGCCATGTCAACATGTATTTATCAGACTATATTTAGGTCTAACATATACATTGTACAAGATTAGATTTTGTACTTTAATAAATTTACACAGAGATGACCAATCGTTAAGACACGCTCCATCAAAATGTACATACAGTCGACCCCCGTTTATCCAGATGGTTGCGTTCCCGGTATAATCGTCCGGGTAACCAATTTCCGGATATCTGAATTTGGCAAGAGTTGCCACTTTCATGTAAATTAATAGACAAACACAGATAGACGACCTCACTTTATATATTTCTTCACAAAGGTATGAACCATAACTCATACATGTATTGATTATATAATATTATTCATGGGTATCATCAGCTGATACTTTGCTCGAGTCACAGTCAATGAACATTCAAGACATGGGACAGTCTAATTATTGTTGGCAGTCTTAACGATGTTAACTTAAATTCGAATAGTTTTTTTTTACTAGCAGTATTCAATCTGTAGGCCTACTTTCGTTTTCTTCATTATATGCATACAAAGGGGCATAACTGGACTACGCTTTCCTGGAAGTCAAAATGGTAGGACTCGATTTTTTAGAATTTCTTCATAAATCAACTGATGCTTCAAAGACAAGATAATTAGTAGTCTTGTCACACTAATTATTATGGAATATTAAATGTATTATTAATACCATGTGTTGGGGAATAAGTATACCAGTAAATAATAACTATTGGGTGTACAAATCAAATGTAAATAGTCTCAGACAGAAATTCGTTTGGCCATTATATAGGCCAACCAGCCGTGACGATATGCCTTTTGTAAGCATAACAAATATATTTTACCTTTGACCTGACATTTGACCTTAACTCTGATCACTTGCTGATGTGGGACATGTGTCAGGAGAAGATGAAGATCTTTACCAAGGAAGTATCCCAAGATGGTCCTGATGCCACTCAGGTAGGACATTGCAGGACATATGGTGCGGGTGATAGCACAATGGTATACCGCCATACTGCAGAGTTAAAGGTCTTGGGTTCAAGTCCAGTCCCAGGAGCCCAGCATCAATGTTCACGAATGATATCTTTTTGATACATGGATGTATGAATTATCAATTTTGATGTAGAATGGTCATTTTTCACTAATTTACTGTTACTTGCAGAATTACTAACTTGGTAACAGAATATGTCATGTAAACTATAATGTATATTAGAATATGATTACGATATCAGTTTGTCCAATGTCCTCGTCATGAACGTTTTGGAGTAGAAATATTGGGCCTGTTCATTTTGCTACCGGCAAAGCCGAACCGGCAGCCTTCATAACCTTGGTGACTTGAAAAACGTTCTCGATTTGCCCAATATTTGGAATAAGCTATATCACAGCCGTTTGCTTGCTGATCTACCAAAAGCGGCAACTCAGAACATGGAAATATGGCTAAGAAATTGGGCAAATCGAACGCGTTTATCAGGTCACCAGGGTCTAGCAGGCTGACATTTTGGCTCAGCTGGTATCAAAAGGAACAGCACAACTTGTAAATTAGCTTTGAAATAATTATTGTTTGGCTGCTATTATGTAGTTATTTTTTATGTTTGATGCAGCGATCTGGAATTTGTGACATTATGCCTAAAGTGAAGATTGACGATTTCCTGTTTGAGCCGTGTGGCTACTCCATGAATGGTCTTATTGAAGGGGTATGTATGTAGCCGGATGTGATATTAGATGCTTCTGCTGGACTCCTTCGGCCCAGTAGAGTCTTGGACATGCAGGGTTTAACTTAGGTCTACCATTTAAGTTTTGGGGAGTCCCAGGGACGTCATATATTTTTCGTGTCCTGAATTTATGAATGGGAGTCCCATATTTCAACTGAATTATTAAGCTAAATATACCCTTTGTGTCTGTACATTTTGTGATGATACAACACAACACATGGATGTGTTTTCATTTTTAATCCCCTTTGCATGAGTAAAACGAGGAAGACTGAATGACTTAATATTCACTGATTGCAAACTAGGGGCGGTTATTTGGAATTATATGTGTAATTATTGTAATCTCTTCTAATCTATGCTGTTATGTAATGAATTTAGAAATATGAAGACAATAAATGAATCTCAAGTGCATACAGAAGGACACGTAGCAGAATATTCAGGTGTCCAAACTTGCATTTCTTGCGTATTTGAAGCAGGATTGTGCGTTCGGTAAAACCCTGAACACGCAATCCAGCAAATCAGTTTCAAATCACAAGATCAGCAATGGTTCTGGTTCATGTATCCCATATTTAATTTATTACTGTAGTTAAAAGAAAATAGCACTTTGAAATGACTTGTCAGTAAATTATGAAAGGCTGCAATCAAATTATGTTTTATCACGGTATGAATAAACATTTATTTAATACATGGAATAGATGCAATTATTTTTTTTGTTTATCTTTGCTATATTTAATAATTCAATATAGCCAAAAAACACACACAAAATAATTGGAAAATGAAAGCAAAAGAGCTGTACTAATTGGAAAGATGAAAACAAAAGAGATAAACAAATTGGATTGATTGATTGATTGAATTTTTGCTTTACGTCGCAGCGGGAATATCTCTGTGAAGTAATGGCTTCTCCCTGTGCCAGCTGTGAAGTAATGACTTGTCCCTGTTGACTGTATGTGCGTGACCTTGTTGCAGGGTTACTACATTACCATCCACGTGACACCAGAGCCGCACTGCAGTTACGTCAGCTTCGAGAGCAACGTCCCTCAGGTTGGTTAGTGCACCGTCACTGCGGGCCAATTGGGTATAGTGTTTGGACGTCGATATGACATGGGTGCATAGCGATGCTATTTCCTGCAATGATGATAGTATAATGCAGTGGTCTGGTTTGTAGTGGGAGGAGAAACTAGCTGTTACAGTTAGATCTACAACACAGGGCAGATACAGAGGTACAAAGAAGGATAAAAATAATACAGTGTCCCCTCGATATAACGTTGAAGTTGGGGTCCATGACATACCCTCATGTTATAGAACCCGCCTTATACGATATTACAGGGAAATAATAAACAAAAAATGGTATCCACATCTGACCCAGGGTTATATCCGAATCTGCGGTGCATCGGTCCGTGTTATATCGAGGGAGCACTGTAGTAAATAATTTTAAATTTGGGTTTAGAGCCACTTTCAAGATTCCTTAACTTGTGTCACAGTTTGTCAGTTTAATGCAGGAGGAAACGTGCAACATCCGTAATGTTAAGTGTTGCAGTAAACCTGCAAGGACAAGCTGGTACTGACAGACCAAGGATGATATCTATATTGCCAGACAGCACATACTATTATAAGAGGATAACTTAACACTGTGTTAATAGACAATGCATCCCAATCATGCATGCACTGTGACATTAGACTCAATCGTGAAGATACCAGACCACCAAAAACGATTCGAGCTCGAACCTTTGTGTTTTATTGTTTGACCCACTACCACTGTGCTAAACCATAAACCCTAAGAGCATGTGTGCTTGGAGAAGGTCTTGTGTGACAATTTTATAGGTTAGACTAGCAGGTTATGTTATTAAATGTAACCCAACATCTGTACATTTGTCATTAATTTTAAAGCAATGACAGCAGACTAAGCTATCGAATAAAATATTTATTAGGTCTACAAGTTACGACATTTATGACTGACACTGTTTGGTTTTCTCATATTCAACAGGACCAATTAATTTTTAATATCGCACTAACGGTCAATATCAGATAATATGCAGTAACTGTACAATCAACACTGAAGCTCTTGATTTTTATTCAGTCTTCTATTCAAAATTAAAACTGATATTTACTTTTCAGGAGAGCTACGACGACCTCATTGAAAAGGTCCTAAGTATTTTCAACCCAGGAAAATTTCTTATGACAATCTTTGCAAACAAGGTAATAATTTAATGATTGTGGACTTGGTGCAAATGAAATGGCGGTGAAATTGCATGTAGTAATTCAGTTTTTTAGTTTATTTATTTGAAATAACTCTTTTAATGCAGTATTTGGATCATGCCTTTAAAGGCATTATCAGTGTTTGAAATTAACCCTAACCTGGCCATTGCTCCCAATACTAAAGGTATCCTATGGGCCAGTAGACATTCATGTTTTTTGTAAACATTTGTTATTTGTATCATTATTCGGGGCAATAAGTTCCCAGCAGTAATTTCGAACACTACATAGTTTTACAATCATGCAATAATAATTGTGAGATAAAAAATAAATAATGTATGAAAATATTTAGCGCTAGATGGATATGCAGAAAATGTAGCTTGTTGCATAATATACTTATGTAGACTAATCAAATGTACAGTATATACTTTCGTGTAAGGTATTTTTGACCGTGAATTATTTCAACAAACCATGATTGTATGCCTGTAATGATGAAAAGAATGTATGTGTTTCGCAAGGAAATGTATGTGTTTTTCAAGGAAGTGTATGTATGTTTGAAGGAATCCAAGGCCCGTAACTCTCACCACACCATGGAGAACAAGGAGGAGATCAAGGGCTACTCCCTGCAGGACCACCAGTACTGCCGCTTCAAGAACTACCATCTCACCTACTCCTACTTCTCCCGCCCCGTCATTTAGGAGAGAACGTGCAGGGGTCCCTCACCCTCCCACGGGAGCACGGGCGAGTCAACAGCAGTTGTCTCCCCTGGCCGCTCCCGGGTCTGCTGCCGTAGACCGTCGGGGCCTGACTGCACACCACGTAGCTTCCTGCCTTTCGTTGATTTCTACCTTTCTATCGCTTTTGTACATACTATCTTTTTCATGTTGGTGTTTGCGTGGAACTCGCGAAAGAACCACAAAAAGCACAAGATCATGTGCGGCTACATCACAAGGACACCCACCTAATGCGGGATTTTTTTTGGATCAATTTGGATTTGAAAACCCTCGTAGATCACCCTGTGATCCAAAATGCAAGCTGCTCGCATGCCTTGCGGCTTCTGCGTGCTTGCTGCACTGTCACTGCCCCGGAAATGCCCGCTGGAGTCAAAAGACTGACAGCTGCCATCAGGTTCCAAAGCCACCAAAGCATAATCTTCCTTTGCACAGAGCAGATCATGTGGTTATCCGTGAAATTCAAAATTCTCAATTTTATCTTGGTTTGTAAAGTTGGATCACTTGATTTTCAATTTTGAAATCAATGAACTATACCCATTTCAAACAAAATTAATACAATTGGAAAATTACGATTTTACATGTGTGGATGCATATTTTTTTCAACAAGTCTCAAAATTTCAGGTTGAAAAATCTTCATTTATTTTTTTAGGTAAATTGTGGTAACTATGATTCTGCTTTATGACAGGTTGTAGATGCATTGGAAGATGATTGATTCAGTGAGACATTTCTTGGTAGCTTACATCGTCTGGTTCTTTCGAGAGGTCCACCGTGGCAACACATTGGTCTCTGTTCAGTGAACGTATATGTGGACTCATGTAACACTGTCCACCCATTGGTCAAACATAGTGGCCAGTTATCTCCCATAACCTTCTTTTTGGTGTGATTAATCTAAATTATCTTTTGGGGCGAAATCTTCTTTAGGATATTTCAGCAATTCTTGTATGACTACCTTTCTTTCCAACTTTCATTTAGTTCATATCCGCAAGATAATCCGTTGAAAATAGCGATTGATTGAAATTGGACATAGATTCTTTGATTTTTTTAGTGGTAGGAAAACGTTAAAATATAAGCATAGTTACTTCCCTTTACTAAAACTAGCACCAGCCTCCTTAAAAATGAAAAGCCTTGACCATTATTCGACAGAACAACTTGATTCACAACCCTCGTAGTCAATGAGATTGGTGTTACAATAAGCATGAGTATGTTTGTACGTACTCGTCGTTATTTCTTTTAAGAACATTTTTCCTCATTAAAATTATGGTTTTACTGTGACATTTATTTGAACAAATTAAACACCATTACATCAAGTTAATTCAGCGAATACAAGACGAAAATGGACGAGATATATAATTTCACGAGATCGTGTTACCTGTATATTCAAATACAACACGTTAGCTGTTGATCTTTGAATATATATTAACTTACAATATCAACCCACGTTATATTATCTCATATTTCGAAATAGTGTTGTGGGTGTCAATATTTTGAACTGGTGATATTTATATACATTTAGTGCATTCTACGTACACTTATGCAATGAATTTCGTATGTAGACCTGAATAAATAACCAAGTTCGTAGTTTGTGGCCATGCTTTCGATTAATAACTTACATGAAAGACACCATTGTGAACATTTGTCAGCTGGAGTTCTTTGGCAAAGGAATCTTTTCTAGCCACAAATCCTGCTGACAGTAAACTCCAACTTCCTCCTACAGCATGTACGCCAACGCAGCCTGAAAATTTGCGGGAATAACTTTAAATTAAAAAAAACTATACGACACTGCATCATCCCACTCCAGAGGTACTTATTACGTTAGCACTGCACGGTACCACGGGCTCACATCTAGGGGAAACCTGCGCAAAACGCCAACCAATTAGATCATTTTCGCGATGAAAACGCCGTAAAAATATATCCAATGAAACAAGTGTTATAATTGTTCTATTTATAACTCCATTAGACTGTTTGCGCGAGTTTTCCCCTGGATGTGAGCCAGGGGTACCGTGCAGTGCTAACGTAACAAGTACCTCTGGGGTGAGAGGATGACGACACTATTGCTAGACAGAGATGTCCTTACTTTATTAATTTGCTATACAGTTTTACCACTTGTCTCTTCTTTAGCAAAGATACAACTACCATAGAAAGTACATGTATACTAGTACCTCTACGTGTTATAAATGTATTTATATTCCCTTACACCTTCATGTATATGGGTCAATGTTCTTAATACCAGTAAATGAAATGAAACAGGATCATCCATGAGATGACGATATTGGATGAGGTATTGTTAAATTAATATAACATTATCTTCTCTTCAATGACTCTGCCATCAATGTAACCATTGGTCCAAGCAGGTATAACAAAGAAGAATTATTTGTACATATAATTTAATTATTTTCTTTGTATGATATTAAGACGCTGATCTCGTAAGCATTCATCTTTTATCCAATCCCATGACATTTTGGTCAATAAATGTTTAAACTAAAATAACACAAAGTAGACTCATATATTGTAACGTAAAATAGTAAGTCTACGCAATACCAAGAACGTGTACAAATACTTCATCAATACACCTTTAGCTACTATTTTGTCATAGATTAATTTATGTCGACATAATGGCGGTCTATTCTTTGTTCATTATTGTTTCAGATTATGTGCTTATGAAGCTACGTCCTGGCTGAATTATGAATGAATTGCAGTCTCTTTCGGTTGCAAACGCCGTGTAGCTTGGCCCAGGTAGTTATTGGTAAATAATGTAAACATGAAACTGTTCTACGTTACAAGATAGCAGTTTTCTTTGGCAGGCATGCGATGTCATCACGTCAGCCACATTTTGCGTTAACAATACATATGACATACCCGTTTCTTGAAATATTTTCTTTATCGTCTGAAGAAGTTTAAAGTTGCAATTAACATTAATATCTTGTAGGTTATACATTACTTTATACACTATATTGACAATTTTGGAATCAGGTTTAAGTATCTTTCCCCAGAATTTGATTTGCCTTACTTTCACTAAAATACTTAGTGTAAAGCGACCTAATTCGCCATATACCATGTAGTCAGCAGTTTAACGTTTAAATTTACAGAAGTATGACGCGACCGGAGACAAGAAGACTGTATAATGGAACGTACCTACTGGATCATCAATATTCAACTTCTCCAGTATTGTTATTCCCAGAATCGTCAGACAAGCTCCAACGACACCAATAAGCAAACCTTCCCATGGGTGGGCTATTGCACAGGTAGCTAAACAAATGCAGTATATCAATAAGTAATCACCACATTTAAATTAGATCAATTATAAATATTCTAACAATACATAGCCGTAATACCACTGAAATGGTGTCAATGGCTTGCAAATAAGTAAATTCAATACTTTGAGCATGTTAAATTATTAACATTATACTAAATAAATAATACAGTAGAGGAGAGCATTGAAATCTAAAACATATTCCGGTATGCTTTATTATACGGTACTATTATATTAGATTAAACATTATGCAAGCTAATGTTGACAGATAAGTTCACCCATATAATACGAATCGATGACTTGTACAGGCTTACAAAGCACATTTGACGTTCAATGGATGGAAATCTTGCGAATGGTAGGAGTTGAAAGGACACCACAATAGAACATTATTGAATTCTTACCGGTGATACCAACAAGCGAACCAAGGATGCTGTTGATGAGATAGCCAACGTCAAATTGTCGCTTCTTTACAATGTAGCTGAAAACCCAATTAACGATTTTCTTTTAAAGGGGGACACGAGTATATACACAAAGATGTTTCAATATATATGTCATTTCATAATACATAACTCATCTTTGGAGTAACATACATAGAGCGGATCATATACATGGCGAAAGTGTGTCGGACTTTGGTCCAAGGATTACTTTGAGAAACGTTTGACCGGTTAAATTCATTCGTCAAGGGAGGTTATCCCATTCACGTATTGGCACCTGCTCTCTCGGTGCCAGAGTGACTATTTCCAGCAAGTTTAATTATTTCTTAACACGCTCGGGAAGGTCTATTGACTTTTGAGGCAGTTCAGACCTCCAAACAGCGCTATTTATCTTGCCAAGGAACCCCCTATTGCCTGGTTGTGATCAATTGTCTGAAAAATACCATCAGAACTACTTAGTTTCGGAGACGTAGATTCAAGCCAGTACCTAGAGACATTGCCGTTCAAGTCGCTGAGCACAGTTAGTTTGAACCTTTAGCCTCGTGTAAGTAAAGTCGATTCTATTGTGAGGACAGGGAGCTTGTCAATTGTTTCCAGATGTGAGTACGTTTCCAGGGGCCTTATCCGCAGAACAATTCTAACACTACGAGAGTCGTAACTCGTTAACATCCCCATGTTCACGTATATAGGAGTTACCGTAGGGCTCTCGTAGTTCTATGACTGTTATGTGGAACTGGCCCAAGAATACTGGTACATTCAAGGTTTCTCTTAGAAAGATACATCGCTTTGTGTACGAATCCAGAACACAGTCGATTTTCTAAAGAAGTATTGTTTCCAGAATTGCATACGATTCCAGAATACCTCTCAGATTTTCTCTGTAAAATATTCTTTGGAATATGGAATCGATCCAATATATATCCCCGCTGGATGTATCGCCCTTCGGTGTTTGCAAATGTGTTTATTATAGTGTCTTGATGTTCTGTTGAGCTCTGCTGATTGCTATAGTTGACACTTTAAGACACACACA
>JAUTBQ010151276.1:0-13988 GCA_032361185.1 Lepetodrilus ovalis | reverse complement strand
GATATAGAATTGATGATGACTATCACAAACGAATGTAGTTTACATTTATTACTCAAATATAGTGCTACGTGCTCATAAAAATCTGTGATTGTATGCCTTTAACTCAGAGTTTTGTTCATAAATCCCCATAAATATTTTGAGCTTGAGCATGAAATCGTACTCAGAAAGTTTTGTAATCTCGCGGCCTGATTGTTATTAAACACTCAACTCTCTGAAAGTTATTTATTTATATTTTAATCCAACCAATTCGGGTCTGACATTCCAGGAAGATGTAACACCCTGAATAAGTTGATTCAACGATGTTGTCAATGTATTATTATTGGTCGTAATTGTTTTTCAGGTGTCCATACAAGCATCACTCATAGTTCAGATAGATGGCGATGCTCTCACGCCACATCAACAGAATGTCAACCATAGGTGTGTTCAATTCTATCGGACTGTTCTTTGTATAATTGTTTATATTATATGTGACCAATA
This sequence comes from Lepetodrilus ovalis, assembly GCA_032361185.1. Lineage (NCBI taxonomy): Eukaryota > Metazoa > Mollusca > Gastropoda > Lepetellida > Lepetodrilidae > Lepetodrilus > Lepetodrilus ovalis. The sequence goes on along the minus strand of JAUTBQ010151276.1, from coordinate 13,511 downwards.
AAGTGTTTGAGGGATAAGTGCAGGTTGGTCGGGTTTTTTAAATAAAAGGCCCCAATTTCTTAAAATAGTCTCGGGTTTGAGATTTTGCTCAGATGCGATTTTATTTAAGTTACAGCACTGAGTCAATGGGAGAAATTTCAAGTTGAACAAAATATCAAACTCAAGTTTGTTTTGAGAAACCGGGGCCTATTGTAAAATTTAATACTAAAGCTAATCACTAAATAGTATACCATCTATCTATATAGTAATAACTAATTATAATAAAATAGTATAGCATCTATCTATATAGTAATAGATAACTATAGATCACTACTATATTTTTTATTATAATTATTCAAAGTCCTGTGAAAAGTATTTATGGGGCTAGAGATAAAATTTCCACATTGATATAATTATTCATTGATAGATAATTGAATTACTACTAAAAAATATTGATGCTATTTTATTCGATTAGAATTTCATTGTAAATGTTGATAAATATTTTACGGATGTTTTACTATGAATAATTATTAATGAAGATATGTAAAATCTATGGCTTTAGACTTTAGTTTCTATGGTTTAGAATCCTATGTAATACCCACAGCGAACATTTTCTAAATAACAGTGCAAAATAGAGTATATATTGTTATAGCGGAAGGTTAGACAAACGATCAAAGATTAGCAACACTTACATTATTTCCAATCTAATCTCTTCGTGTAGTTGATAACTGCCGCAACCGTTTTTATATCCTTACGTCACTTTTACAACAACCTAATTAGGGCGATGACGTCACTTCCTGTTATAAGGCTAGATACCTACGTTGATCATTATTCTGATATATGACACAATCATCTATATTCCACGAATGCTCCTTGTCAAAATAGACTTGAGGACGGTAATATGTAGTAATTGTGTGAATATTTTCTTTAGAATCGTTACTTGATGCGCAAGTGATCGAAAACTGAACAATAACAACTTGACACGTTGCCTTTATTAGAAATAAGCAAAGTTAAACTCCATTGATGGTAGCTAAACACCAATTGAAGTAGAATAACAAGCTTTAGCAATATATACATGTTTTACTATACTTAGTATCATTATTTTAGTTAGAAATGACATAAAATCGACAGAGAAGTGATTTTCAGCTAAAAATAGATTACGGTTATAAAACTTGGATTAGGTAGTAGTACTGTTTTATCTAAAAACGGAAAACAATTAATCAAAGTAGTTTCTAATGATAATAGATTGGCCAGTAGATAAATACAATTAATATATAACACTGTTATGAGCATATGACGGATTAAAACTTTATTTATTATTTGTAATAAATTGACAACAGTCCAACCATTTTCTTAATTATAATTTTACACTTCAATTATCAAAAGAGGTCCCGCACTGTGAAGTAGATTAGGCTAATTGATTTGAAGAATAATACAAGTATTTTTATGTGAAAAAAATCATCCCCAAAAGATAAACATGAAATTTGATTTGCTTATTAACTGATGAATAAATAAAATATCATTACGCAGTGATATAATATGAAAATATATGATTTATGTGCTTGTTGGCATAATAACTAAACAAGAACAAAAAAGAACAACATTTGATAATATTTGTTTGTGTGTATTTCTGATTAAAAGATTTTTGTTTATCACATTCATTTTCATTAATTAATAGCCTTGTACATTAAGATTATTCTAATTACATAGGGTTGAACCCAACTACCTATCTGAAGATGGACCAGAACCAGAACTTCAACCATTACAAGCAGACAGCTTGCCTTCAAGGGCACAGTCTGCTTCAACAAAGGGAGGCAACTGCAGCCAGGCTTCGACAGAGTGGCCTAGGGCTCATGCCGCGTTCATTGACATTCAGATGCCCAACCTGAAGGACGGAGAAAGCATGGAAAGCACAGCTAGAGACCCGAGTACAGTGAGGGAGGGGAAGAGGGTGTCCGGACGCCTGTGGAAAGGAACGACAGACAGCGTCAAACAGCCATCATCATCGTCGGGGTATATCTGGCCAGCATTTCGCGAAAGGACCTTACTGTGGTCTTGACCTATGGATTACTGTAGTCATGGCCTAAATCGTGGTGCACTATGCTTTTGCTATAGGACTTTCCGAAAAGTCTAGTTTAGGTTCCGGTAAGGGAGATAATTCTATTGTAAAATTTCCGGGGAGGTAACAACACTTTTCAGAAAGTCAATGGTCTTACTGTGGTCATGGCCTAAATTGTGGTGCACAGTGCACACTATGCTTTTGCTATAGCAATACATTACAAATACCTCAATTTAGACTCTTCATGACTACTCAGGTCTAGTGGTATAACCCTTTAGATATTATGCTACCCGTACCCAAGGTTCGGTGTCTGAAATTACCGCTGGTCCACTGGCCCAGCCATTTCTCCTAATGCTAATGGTATCCTAAGGGCCAATAGATATTCATGGTTTTATTTGGTAAACATTTGTTATTTGTATCATTATTCAGGTCAGTAACTTTCCAGTAGTAATTTCGAACACTGCCAAGGTTGCAAACCTTTTTTGAGTGATTTTATACTCCTCAAAGTTTCATTCACAGTCCCTGTATAAAATTTTAACTTTAGTATGAAATCGTATTCAAAATGTTTGGTAATCTCGGGGCCTGGTCTGTTTCACAAAAGGATTGTACTACTGTAGCATAAGATCCAAACTAGAAGAAAATTACAAATGACATATAAAGAACATTTAACAATAAAATGTTAATAATTTCTCTGTGGAAATTTATTCTATTGTTATTCATATTATATGAATCATATCTCTTATCATTAACATTAAAGACGGTGCCAATCTGTTAATTGAGTTGCAGAATAAGCATGGACATCACATAAATAAGACGATTCCGTCAAACCCACGATGAAGGCCAAGGGCCGAAATTTTGGAATTGTAGTAATGATAAGAGATATGATTCATATAATATATCTATACCAGACTTCCCCTTCGGGAAGCAACACCATGATTATATTGTTATTTAAATTGTAAATTGTATTATTTAACTTTGAGCATTTTTCATAGAAAACGGATACCAACAGGGCAGAGTTGCCGACCATTCAGCGCTGTCGATGCCTATCGATATTTTGTGACGACACACCCTATCGCGAGACCAGAGAGTGCCTACACCAGTTTTCAGGCAGCGCGTATGAACGCGTGGAAAAAAGTTTCAACTGCATCATCGCCTAAACATGAAAAAGGTAGTTACTCCTTATAATTACTCCTTAAGTCTTTACTAATTTTATAGTTCCCTTTTAAGCTTTCATTTCATATTTTCAGCTCTGTATACCTCCAATTCCAATTTTCTTTTTATTACATGTACAGTGTCCCCTCGATATAACGCTAAATTTGGGGTCCATGACATCCCGCCCCGCCTTATATATGTGCATCTTGTGGTTGCGTAACTCTTGTATATGGGCCGGAGGCCTTAAATACAATAAAATTACTTGACTTGACTTGACTATAGTACCAGCCTTGTACGATAATACAGGTAAATAACAAAATTAAAAGTGGGATCCACATCTGACCCAGCCTTATATCCGAATCCACTGTGTATCGAACAGTGTTATATCGAGGGGACACTGTATTAAGATTAATGCTATCAAAAAGTATAAATTAATTATTTTTGTGGGTTATTATAAAAAATAATTGCCATTGATTTAACAATATCAATTTGTTACTTCAATACAAAATACACAAAAAAAAGTTCAGATTAGTATACTAACAAACGATTTAACTTTATAAGAACTGATTGTAGGTTTTTGGGTGACAATATACTAGCTATCTAATATCAATTTAGAACTGCGTTCAATTTGATTCCACAAAGAACAAAGACGGCAATGTTTTTCTAGGCTCAGCTGAAGCTTACTTTCGTTCTCAAGCAAAGTTTCTCAGAGTTTCTGCATCAAAGCGGGAGCTAGTGTGCAGTAATGAGTGGACAGTGTCGGATACTCTTCAAGGATGAGCTTGTCTTTTAATCATACCAATGCGGTTTTATGTAGAAGGGGGATTTGTAATACAGACTTGCAACATCAAAGACTCCTAGCCATATGTCAAGGGAATTAATGCATATCCTGGCCTATAACAATGCTTTACAACATTGTATGGAAAGAATACACTGGTTTTTATGTGTTGATTTAAGACATTACATTCTGTAATCACATGTACGTCCTGTTTGAAGATAAGGAGCTTACAGCCAAGCACCAGATGCCCCGATGTGTACACATCTGCATCTACAGTGTACTGATGATGGTTGCGAAGGGTATACAGATATCTATCTGTATATTTATCACTGAAGAGGGGTGGGATGTAATGCAGTGGTAGAATGTTGGACTTCGGAGTGAAAGGTACCAAGTTCAAATCCTGCACACTAGGGGCCCGGCATCAAGCATCAATGTTCGTGGAAGTTTCATTTCTGACGCGATATTGGTAGGATGCACTGTCTGTAGAGTGGCACTACAGTTATCATCCTTTGTCTGTCAGTACCAGCCAGTGCTCGCAGGTTTACTGCAACAAGTCATGATGTTAGTGAAAGATTCTAGAAAGTGACTCTAAACCTCATTACAAAAAAATATATAAATCACTGAAGTACATCAATGATGCTTCCTAAGGTCAGTCTCAACTCTCTGACAACAATATCCCACCTTCATCTGCACATTATGTGCTCAATGATGTTAACCATCTCCCTGCTGGATTTAAGCACATATATACACTGCTGTTTAGGGCATCTCTGTTTGCCTGCAGCATGGAGAAGGTTATAATGTTAAAATTACCTGAGGTTTTAAGGCATGGCAAAGATCTCATCATCATGGCATGGTATGAATAGATATAGGACCTCCCCAAGAAGCATTGTTAAGGATCTCTCTAGTATGGTATTGTAGGGATCTCCACATGACATTACCTCCCAGTAAGACATACAAATGTAGCAAGCAAGCACCTCCGAAATATGACATGAGAAATATCTCTCTAGTATTGCAAGAAAAAAGCTCTCTAATAATAACATAGACCATTAGAAAGTCCCAATAAAGTAAGGTTATATACCTTCCGAATAAGGCATGGTAAAATATCATGGTATGTCAGTGTTTCACCCATTTCCCAAAAGCACATTTGAACAGTTATTCTGATTCTGTATATTTGCACTATACAAATGTATATAATAATAATAATAATTGTAATAATAATAATAATAAGCAATGGTCAGATTTACTACAATAAATGGCATCTCTGAATGCCTCCAGCAGGTCAAAGGTTAAACATATGATGAAGAAATAAGCATGAGACATCAGTAATAGTAATGCTTGGATTGATGTCGAGACACATGTACGTCAGAAATCTGAATACCATGAGACTAGTTGTTGTGTACTTGACTATTCATTATAAATAATGTGTAATACACCCATTAAAGATAATTACGAACAGCATACAGACAAGATAGGTCTCTAGAGCTGGGGGACAATGACAAGGCAGTAACTTTGAACACGATGTGTATCTGGAGACGAGAACACGATGTGTATCTGGAGACGTGAACACGATGTGTATCTGGAGATGAGAACACGATGTGTATCTGGAGACATGAACACGATGTGTATCTGGAGACACAATCAGGGCCAGTACTCATGGTACTGTAGAAGCTAATCACGGCATTATGGCAGTAAGATTGGTCTAGAGAGGAGAGGTGCCACATTGTTACAGCAGCTGTTCAACTTGTATGAGATTTCTCCCATTAAGGTGGCTTTGTCCAGGGACTGTATTCAAGGAATTGATGACTTCTCTAGCCAGCTATTTATCTACCAACTTGAGACTTCCGTGCGTTAGATGTACTGACGACCTGAGATTATTTGATATGTTAGATGTTCTGCCGATCTCAGACTACTTGCTATACTAGATGTACTGACGACCTGAGATTATTTGATATGTTAGATGTTCTGTCGATCTCAGACTACTTGCTATACTACATGTTCTGCCGATCTCAGACTATTTGCTATACTAGATGTTCTGCCGATCTCAGACTATTTGGGATGTTAGATGTTCTACCGATCTCTGACTATTTGGAATGTTAGATGTTCTGTCAATCTGAGACTATTTGATATCCTAGATGTTCTGCTGATCTCTGACTATTTGGAATGTTAGATGTTCTGCTGATCTGAGACTATTTGATATGTTAGATGTTCTGCCTGTTTCAAGCACTGGAAGTATGCAAGACCTATTAATGAAGATTTGCATGCACTTCCTTAATATTAAACAGTTCCTCAATATTGCACTAATTTACCTCACTAAAACATAGTAATGAGTACAGTGTATTCTCATGGGATGGCCCTGACATTTTATTTAATCTGTAATTCACTGATGCTAATAATATTAATGGTTCATTGCATTTTCTTATATATTATTGAAACACTAATGGAAAACAAATATACTAGTATACATTTAGAAAGCCAAATGTTCATTTTGGTCAGCAATGTGGAACCTTTTAGTACATGAAGGTCTTCTTTATTAAAAAATTATACTTACTTCATATATAAATGTCAATGTTATCAGTTAAGTTCAACAACATGAAACAAATAATCTATAATTTATAGCAAGATATTTTTAGATTACAACCTATCATAGATAAGAAATTGCTTTGTATTCAAACAGAAATAGCAATTTCTTATTTTTCTTTTCAATAGAAATATATTTATGATCATAAAGACAGTTAGCAGCATACCTTGTTTCTGAAACTCACAATAAAATGGCACTGTTCAATGTTTGCCAGAAATACAACAATATATCTCCAGAAATGTGAAGCATAAGATCAGGCCCTCAAGTTGCAGATACTTTTTGAGTGCGATTTCATGTTTGCAACGTTTGCATTGGGATTTGAGTTCAGAACATGAGACTAGCATGAAATTGTATTCAAAAACATTTCGCAACCTTTAGACCTGGTTGTCAATACACTTCAGCCTTAAACCTCAGCCACTCTAATACCATAAACGACAAAGCAAATTAAGCTATATGACATTGACTTAAAGAAATTGTTTTCAGGAATGGGATTTTTTAAAAAAAAATCTAATTTATTTTAGCATATACATGCAGTGTTTGTGACAAACACACTGCATTAAAACTGTGATTTACATTCAAGGTTACTGTTTTTTGTCTTTATTTTTGTGCATTTCCAAATTTGCAAGTATGCTAAATGTGTATTGAATTGTGTCTCCAATATTCAGTTATTATAGGATAGCCTGGTTGAGTCTAACCATGTCTATAGTGTCTATGAGACTCTCTGTCACCGTCAAGTGCATGATCTTCATCTAATCTATCTACAACATTCTCTATTTCACTAGTTTAATAATTTTCAGTTAATATGAACACTACTGACATACTGCACATCAACGTGACACTAGAAGGAGATATAGGCTATCAAAGTATAGGTCAGAGAATTCATGTGTGTATTGAAAATCACACCCGTTGTTGAGTATGAAAACAATATCTATTTTCTTTGATTTAACAATATCGCTTTCATAAGATCCTAATGTCATGTCTGATGGTATTTAAATTTGATTATCTTCTTTTATTCAGATATTTACCAGTTATGATTTATAATTTCAAACATTCACAAATGTAAATCCAGAAGAAGATTATTATATGTGCAATATCACAGATATTAAAGACTTTTAGGAAAGTAGATCTAAGAAAACTCAATATGCTAGGATAACAGAGATTTTTGTCTCAACCCAAGTAGGTATTACTAATAGTAATTCATATATACATTTTGCATACATATATATTACACATGGTTTGTTTGTTTTGTTTGAATTGGAGATTAGAGCCACTTTCAAGATTCTTTAACTTATATCACGGCTTGTCAGTTTAGGGCAGGAGGAAACCTGCAATATCTGTAACGCTGAATGTTACAATAAACCTGTGAACACAGGCTGGTACTGACAAATCAAGGATGCTAACTGCATTTCCACAGTACAGACAGCACATCCTGTCATCAGCACATCCTGTCAGCACATCCTGTCATCAGCACATCAGAACACTGGCTGGTACTGACAGACCGAGGATGCTAACTGCATTGCCACAGTACAGACAACACAGACTGTCATCAGCACATCATGTCATCAGCACATCAGAACACAGGCTGGTACTGACAGACTAAGGATGCTAACTGCATTGCCACAGTACAGACAACACAGCCTGTCATGATCGCATCAGAATGGTAACTTTTCTGAACACTGATGCCGAGCTACCAAGATAGGATTTGAACTCTGGGTTTTGGGCTCCGAAGTCCAACATGTTATTATTGCACTACCACCAGCCCCACATGGTAGAAATCATTTGTCAAATATCTACCAGTGTCTTAAAACAATATAATTTCTTAGACATCTCATAGAATGCCTCACTTGATTTTCTACCTTCCTTCGTCTATGTGCTCCAATTGTACAGGGCGTCTGGCTGTTGTCAGACCATACCGTACTTTGCTTTCTTTCCTTCTAGTTCATTGTCATACAAGGATCTATTAAACTCTCATTACAAAGGCTGGGTTCCCCTCCACACTACCACAATACCTCACCAACATCGAGACGTACGCAGCAACATCAAAGAAAATGGAGAAAAAAAACACATCAAATGCTTTAATCAATATTTTGGCAGGATCATGCCTATCACAAACACTTGTCATCTAAGAACGTCTTAATGAATTTCCTCTGGTTTTAATATCGTCTATCATCAATGAAAGCCATTGTTTCTGGAGACGTAAGATCTACTTATGGAGCTAACCATACTCGTAGCAGCCACTAAATCAGAGAGTATTACCATGGAAACCCACACAATATTGGACATTTTAACGTTCTCAGTATCGAAAAGCACAATAAAAACATGAGACCAAAGTACATAAAACATTTTTAAAAAATGTAGAAGATAGTTGACATGATCTGTTTCTGAAGCACACTGTTCCTGGATTTCTCTGAGTGGATTTCCATGGAAAAGGAAAAGAATATTGGAAATGGATAAATATGGACAGAAGGAAAACTCTCTCACAAGGTTTAGCTATGCCCATTTTTAACCCTCTCCCTGCTGCAGGCAACCAGAGATGTCCTAAAGAGCAGTATATGTGCTTAATCCAGCAGGGAGAAAGTTGATATAGAAAACTAGGTATCCTTTCACGATGCTCTCTTATCCACTACGAGACTGGTAGCGCTCGCTTAGCAGTGTATCAAGTATCGGCAAAGCAAGCGCTACCACTCTCGTAGTAGATAAGAGAGCTTCGTGAAAGGATACCCTGGATTGTAAAATATCAACTATTCCTATACTACAATAGCCAAACATACAGACATATGGACGGATAGACATACATATATGAAACATAAAGCTTACAATAACAGCAATATGAAAGCAGGTATTTAGGTATTTAACTCAACACACTAAACCTTCTCTTTAGTTTCAACCATGGTTCAGTAATAAGCTACATTACATTGTCCTAAATTAAAACAATCACAAAACTGATGGAACTATAAAGACGATTTGGTCACCAATTCTTCGTGAAATGGGTGCTACATTTTCCAGACCAAAACAGCAAAACTGTTTCTCTACTGATAGCAGGGTAATTGCTTTAGGTGTGAAAGTAGGATACAGGCTTTACTTGGATTTATTTCCAAAAGCTTTTGTTGATAGACAAATATGATCCAATAGGAGGAAGCATAGCTCCTGAGAAGTTATCAGAATGGGAGTCAATACAATAATACATCGGATGAGCAGATTCACAGCTACAAATGGATGTCTGTGGCAACATAAAATATTGATAGCTCTGCTTCTATTAGAAACAAATATGTGATGGAAATAGTGCAAAATGTCCCAAATAGCTGGCTCTGTGGCAAGATGAGGCATGTAATATTGTTACAAGCAACACAACCCCAGGGTAAACCAATTATATTGGAAGATATTGTCCAATACACTTTTAGGACAATCACATCTTTTTGCTAACTATGCAACATTTCTTCATAATCATATCTTTGAAGCATCTTTTAAAATATTTACATCACATGTATATGTAGAAGTCTGTAGTTGCACAACAGTATCAGTTACTAACATAACAAAGATGAAACGCTGAAGAAATATAAAAATTCTTTTCATTTGAACAATTTTCTATGTACATGTACAACACATGGGTGTGGTCTAGTTATTGTAGTCTACATTAATAATTCATACTGTATTACTCAGCTTTTATGAAGTACTATGTATAGCTGTTTTACCATTAGTGTCTGTAACATATACTTACATACATATGCACATATCATTGATTATTTGACATCTTTTTTCACCTTTGGCCTTATTGATTCTGAAGTACACATCTTTATCAATGTGTTCATTATATATGAGGTACGAGAATAGGGAATACATGAAACGTGACAAGATGGCCACCCGATGAAACTCTGTGTAAACAACATTATTGTTGTAAGCATGTTTACATTGAAGAGCCATGCGTCCAGAACACTCTCAACTCTCAGTGGAGTATACTTCAATAATTTAATATAAGTATCAGGGTCAGATTGCTCGAAATGTACACATTTTCATATTAGAAACACTGCATAGTATCCCATGATCAATTTGGAAATAGTGATTCACCATGGTCCGATGCATACAGTATAGTCAAACTTGTGATGTGTTAAACTGATTTGTTGTGTCCACATCAGAAAATAGCATGTTGAAACATACCATGTGAATTACACATTACGTATCTTGAGTTTCATGAAATATACTGTAAATATGACTTTAACAAATTGCCTACTAGTATTTTTTATCAATACTAGTATTCATTACTGTTTATGTATAGAACTTTTATTCCCATATGTATATATGTCTCGTTAAACGAGAGTCGTTATGATTTAATGTCAGTAAGATTTTACGACTTGCCGCATTCAATATTCCATACCTTCAACACAATTCATAATTCATTGCATTTCCCACACGGATGGATTCCATTCCACTCATACTGTCGCAAACTTCCCTCCTCTGTAATCCACTCTCCTAACATTGATTGTTTCTCTGAACAGTGGCTGGTGGTAATGTCATTCAAAGAACGTGTATATCAACATCAAGAGCTGAATTCTGAATGACATTCTCGTCTGTGACATCATTAATTTTTATGGCACATACTGATCAGTTTTCACTCCTTTCTCACGTTATCATAACTATTTGCTGATATTGAAACTCAGGTCCAAATAACAAGCCATTGTTCACATCTTCTTCCATTTTTTAGCTGTAGTTCATCGCAATGCCACCAATGTTACATCACAATTTACAATTGAAGGAATTGTATTTTGAACAAGAAAAATGTAATCATTTCAATATTTGATTCAATTATCAAATAGATTGTAATATTTTCTCTGATATACGTTTTTATACGCAGAATTTCTGCCATGACAATTTTCAACAATTAAGTTCCAGACAACCAAGATCTATGCATTATTGTTTACTTTCACAACTGTATTATCAGCTTAACTTAAAGGAAATATTATTCCAACCTCTAAAATTATTCCACCTGGGTATCCTTTCACGAAGATCTCTTATCTACTAAGAGACTGGTAGCGCTCGCTTAGCAGTGTATTAGCTATCGGCAAAGCGAGCGCTACCACTCTCTTAGTGGATAAGAGAGCTTCGTGAAAGGATACCCTGGACTATAATAATGTGAAGTTAGTGCTCAGATAATAATGTGAAGTTAGTGCTCAGATAATACTGTGTGGTTAGTGCTCAGATAACAGGAGACCTAGCAATTATCGAGGTTTTAAGAAAGAACTTTTAACTTTTAATACAAGTCAATATTACCACACATGAATAATCTGCTTATTGTAGTATGTGGAATAATTGATGAACCTGGGTGTAACTTCTTTAATCGTTCAATAAAATCTTTCATACCCGAAGCAAACCTGAACCAAGTGATAGCTGCTTAAATAGACCAAGTTGAAAATGTTGAATAAACTTTCTCCGCGGCATTCTATTACTGTCAAAAATAACGTCATCCAACTGGCAGGGTTAATTTACAAAGCTTCAGTAATGACTGCAACATGCAATCGATATAGAAATATAATAGAAATATTATTACCATAGGGCAGCATAGTTGTGCGAATGATTCTGGTATTCCTCCCATTTGACTACTGATGTCCTTTAATGACATAACGAGCATCTTTTCACGTTTCTGAAATGCAGTAAACCTAAAATCCTTCTTGAAGCGCACAATTTACAGTAACAAAAAAAGAGTGGGAATGGTTGGCATTGGACTGATAATTTCCTTCCAAGTGGGTCTCTGAGATTTAATTTGTAGGATGCAGACATCAATTGTGTGCTTACAAGAAACCAGATCTGCTGATTTGACTGGTCTGTCTATCTCTGCGTCCAGACTTTTCAACTTATGGAATCTGTATCAGTCTTACACTGCCATTTCAAGGTGTGATATCAATCAATAACAACATCCTCATATATCCTCTAGACAATACACACGCAGGTACCACGGTAAAGTGGAATCTATGCGCATGTATTTGCATAGCTCAAACAAAAGAATATTTAACACGGTAGACGGGTGTGTTTCATTATGTAAGATGTAGTATTTGAATAAGGTTCGCACACATGTAAGTGCTTGAAAAGAGTAAGTGTGTAAATGTGCGACTGTTTATATTTATATGGTCTTAATTCTTGGTTCTTAGATCTTCCTTAGAACAATATCAAGCTCCACATAGTTTGTATGACACTATAGATTGACTGAGAGACATTTATAATAATTCATCAAACGGGGTCAGGGAGGCCGAGTCGTCTCGGCGCAAATATAATCACCATAAGACCTATCGTGATGTATTTACGATGTATCTCCATCCGATATCCAGCTTTCGGTCGGAGATACTTTACTATCCTATAGCCATCGAGTGGGTAGATAGGAATCATATTAAATACTGCGAGAGCAATATTCAGCCAACCAAAGAGGGTTCGAAACTGTACGACAGGGTCACCGTTATAAAAACTTTCACTTCCTGCAAACTTTATATAGATAAGCGTGATGAGCGTACCGAGGATTGCAAGAACAATATTTGTTGCAGGACCAGCAAGAGCCACGAGGAGTTCGTCTCTGAGTTTATTTTTGTAATATGAGGGATTTACTTCTACAGGTCTTCCTCGTCAGAAATGAATGATAAAAATCAAGAAAAACCCTAGAGGATCTATATGAACAAGAGGATTTGGAGTGAGTCTTCATTGAATCTTCGGGGTAGGATCACCGAGTTTAAAACTTGTCCATGCATGTGCATATTCATGAAGAGATATAGAAATCACAAAAGTTATAGCAAGAAAGATAATATTTAATGTATCCATAAAGCATTCAGAAAATAAAAAAGGTAATTGGTCGTTAGTCTCTAGCTTATAGTCGTTAGTTTCTATTTCTTAAATTAACTACTAACCTCTAACTTCTAATTCCTAATATTATTTGTTTCTTAGAAAGTCTTTGAAGTTTGTTATACTTTTTAAACGATCTCGGTCTA
>JAUTBQ010151265.1:0-13988 GCA_032361185.1 Lepetodrilus ovalis | reverse complement strand
GAATGTTGCAGTAAACCTGCGAGCACCGGCTGGTACTGACAGACCAAGGATGATAACTGTAGTACCACTCTACAGACTGTGCATCCTATCAATATCGTCTCAGAAATGGAACTTCTGCGAACATTGATGCCGGGCCCCCCGGAGGAAGGATTTCAACTCGGTACCTTTCACTCCGAAGTTCAACGTTTTACAATTACGCTACATCCCGCCCTCATATAATAATGTAATGATGATCATAACGTAAGATAATAGTATATCGCAGCAATTAGAAATTATGTCAACAAAAATGTCTTCAAATTACGAAAAATAAAACAAGGTCATTGTAGAAAATAAAAAAATATTTATATAGAAATATTAACAAATATTATTGGATGGTATTTCTGATTTGTGTATATATTCTGATATTAAAAATTAATATATATACACACACACACACACACACCATATATTAGTATACTACAGTAAGGCTATAGTTATTCAATTCCTCAGTTTATGGATTTTTCTTTGGTAATTTTAACTTGGGTGGTCACAAATACAAAAAAAATAAAATTTAATATCTTGGCCAGTCAGTTAGATCCAATATTATAATAGCATGAATGATCGGTTTACAGAAAATAGATACAATTAATCAATATATTTGTTAATAATTATTATAAAAAGACTGTACCAAACAAATTTGAATGCCCAATTATTTTCTAAAGACTATTATACTGTTGGCAGAATATAGTAAAAATTATTATTATTATTCAAAATGGAAAAATAACTGTTGCCTAAATTAAAACAGAATGAGTTTGTACATTTCTAAACTTGACCCTAAATGATCCGACGAGTCTTGCTTGACGACATTGTACATGTCCTCCGTTTCTAGCTGACGTTTGTAACCAGTCTTCAACAGAGGATTTAACCACCTGAAACATGACATGGCAATTAAATAAAAAACATGCACATCGTAACATGCAAGGCAGGGTGCCCTTTCACAAAGCTCTCTTATCCACTAAGAGACCATGGCACTCTCTTAGCAGTGCATTAGCTATCAGCAAATAGAGTGCTATGGTCTCTTAGTGGATAAGAGAGCTTTATGAAAGAATGCTTGGGGGTCGTATCCACTGAAATTACAATTGTCTGTTACCATGCCTGCTACCGGTCTCAGTTACCATGGTTACTTACCTTTTGCTGAAGTCAATAGATCGTTGGACTCACAATGCAGCAACTTGGGTTCGAATCCCAGGATGGGTACAGTCCTCAGTATGGTACGAGTGTGATGCTGTAATGAACAAGGTGGGTGGTAGCACAATGGTACATGTCATCGGACTTCTGGGCCAAAGGTTGTGAGCTTGAGTCCACCTCAGGAACCTGGTATCAATGTTCACACTTGAAGTTATCATCAATATATGTACCGGTAGTTGCATATAAGTTAAAGATTCTCGCTATGACATCAAGCAATAAATCAGTCGCTCACTTGTCAATACAATAGTAGTAATGTGCACATTTATGCTGCGGCAAATCCACATGCGCTCTCATTTTCCTTCTCAACCTGTCAATGGTTACAGGTTTACTGGAAAGCTAAGTGCTACGGGTGTTGCAGGTTTCCTCTTGCTTAAATTGACAGATTTTTGTCTATGGTGTTATAAATCTGTAACAAGCGGCACACAAGTGGTTATAAATCTGTAAAAAGCGGCACAATCCATTTTCTTGCAGGGGTGGGGAGGAGATCCCATACTCGCGGGGGAACATCACATTCAACATCCTGGCTCCTGAGCCGGTCCCTCGTCCCGGGCACAATGACTTCTACAACACCCCGCGGCTGTTCGAGTTTGTCCGCGCCAGGAAGATCCGCGTCCACTTTCGAGACCACTACTACGTTGGGGAGGATGCACAGATCAGACACCAGTACTACGGCCTGTACGACTTTACTGTCAGTGCCAGGTGATTGTCTCATGTCAATATCTGATAACAAATTAGATCTAAATACATTTATTATTTTTTTATAAATACACGTTTGTAAATAATAAAAGAGAACCATTAAAGAAATATTTCAATAAAAAGAAAATATTTATCTCAATGTGAAACCATCTAGACATGGCAGATAAATTAAAACAACTTCTCGTACTGGGTAGATCTAAATGCTAAATACTTTTGAGAGTAGCCAAGTCAGCATGTATTCTAAATTAATATTCTCAGATGTGACTGCTATGGACATGCTGAGTCATGCTCCACATCCAAGCTGCCATATCGGTGCAACTGTACTGTGGAGAGCCATACTCTGGGACATCAGGTGACACTTTGACACTTAACAATTAACACTTAACACTTAACACATACCACAAATAAACCCACAAAAAAACCAACTGAAAAAACCCTAAGATAAAAATAATTAAACTGTAATTTTAATTTTAATTTTAATGCAATGTAAATAACAATTATATAAAATTTAAAAACAATTAAAATAAGCTTGCATCCAATGAAACTTCCCTCTCTATGTTTATCAGTGCAACAAATGTGCCCCACTGTACAACAACAAGCCATTCCGCCGCGGAGACCAGATCAATCCGTACAATTGCCAGCCCTGCGAGTGTCACGCCCACGCCAACAGCTGCGTGTACAACGCCTCGGGGGACCCGTTCCCGGGGGAACACGACCGCGGTGGCGGAGGAACGTGCGTGGACTGCCGACACAACACCACTGGTGCCACGTGCGACCGCTGCGTGCCGCTCTTCTTCCGCCAGACTGGCACCAGCATGTTCTCTCCAGACGTCTGCAGTCCGTGCATGTGCAACTCCTCCGGCGTCATCGGTGACAACATGGACTGCACCAAGGTAATATTGCCATGTTGGGACTGGTACTATGGAGTCGCAACTTGTCGTCTTGTTTATCATTTAATGTATTTTTATGTATTTGATTTTAAGGAATTTTCCCAGGGTCTTTAAGCAAGTCTAGATTGTACTTGGGGGAAAAGCAGTATAGTGTTAATGCCATTATTAACTTCACTATGTTCTGAGGATGGAGGTCAGTTTAACATATAAGCCAGCAATCAGTTTTTAAACTTTTTCAGCAATGTTATACAGGTCATAGATAGGTTTACATTGAAATAGAATGTAGGTTGGAGATCAGTATTATTTGACCTCTATGTTCTCAGAAGGACGATATTATCTTGACCTCTCTGTATGTAGGTCAGAGGTCAGATATCCACTTGAATTATGATATGTAGGTCAGAGGTAAGTGGAACACAATTATCTTGACCTCTGTTACATAGGTCACAGGCCAGTGGACTACTATTACCTTGACCTCTGTTATGTACGAGGTCAGAGGTTGGTGGATTGCTGAATTTGATTTGTTATCTAGGTTGGAGGTCAATGCGAGTGTAAAGTACTGGTGGAGGGTCGCCAGTGCGATGTCTGTAAGCCGGGATACTACAACCTTCAGCCTGACAATGCAGCAGGTTGTCTCCCTTGTCAGTGCAACTCTCTAGGCACAGAAGGTGGGGAAACTTCATGCGATCGTCTTTCGGGAAAATGCAAATGCAAGAAACATGTCATAGGTATGTACAGATTTTTTTGCTTATTTCTTAAAGAGTAGACTGTGGGTCGTAGTGTAGTCCGGGTGTAAATCGAGTGCTGTGTCATATGATCTGATTTATGCCCTGACTACAATATGACCCTTTCATGAAATATGACCCTTTCATTTGACAATTCAATATCTCAAATGACATATTAAAAAAAGAAAGATTTTATGACTACTTCTTCTACTTTTATTAACACAAATGGCTTGCTGTGCTCCTTCATGTACAATATAGGGACTGTAAGTTTACATGAGGTAGCCCAAGATGCATTCAAAATCTGGTGACATAAACTGGTCAAACATCTAAATGCGCTACGCAATGTCATGCAGCCGCTCTCCCATTGTGACATCACATGAAAATGTCATGTTTCAGACGTCGTAGCAACCTCACTAGCAACTGCGTAATAATTCACAAATTTTGATCTGCACATGCTTTCATGGATTGTGTTCATTGTAATATTTTTTATTAAGGCCTATAGTTCCATATTCAAACTATGCTGTAAATCTTCTCCAGAGGTGTATTTATTTGCACAGGACGTGGGTTGAGGCCTGCGGCCCATGCTTGTTGTCTGCTGGAATTACAACTGTCTGTTACCACGCCTGTGATGTTGATAATGAATTTATTACTCATCATCGATCCAGGTGACCGCTGCGACCAGTGCGACTTCGGCTACTTCAACTTGTCCTCCAGTGACCCCAATGGCTGCTCCCAGTGTAGCTGTGACCCCATTGGCTCGAAGGCCATGTACTGCCACCCCACCACCGGCGCATGCAGCTGCAAGGAGACGGTCTTCGGCAAGAAGTGCGACCAGTGCCACGACAACTTCTACAACTTCACCAGCGGCTGTCTGCCCTGCAGCTGCGCAGCGGCGGGCACGGAAGGTGGCACGGTGTGCAACAAGACGACCGGACAGTGCGTGTGTCGCACCAACACACAGGGCCAGCGCTGTGACACGTGCAAGGACGGGTCCTATGGCTTTGGGTCCTCCCCGCGGCTCGGGTGCGAGCTGTGTATCTGCGACCCTGCCGGGACGCTCAATGGGCTCTCGCTGTGCGACAAGAACTCTGGGGTGTGCGTCTGCAAGGAGCGTGTGCACGGGCGCAGGTGCAACCTGTGCAAAGGCAACAGCTGGGGGCTGGACATTGCCGACAAGCTCGGGTGCCGGGTGTGCGACTGCGATCCCTCGGGGACGCAGTTCGGGGACTCGCAGAATGTGACGGAGCTGGCGTGTGACCAGAACACCGGACAGTGCACGTGTCTGTCCAAGAGGCAAGGGCGGAGGTGCAACGACTGCGTTCTAGGTATGTGTACAACTTTCTGGGTTTGATTATTATGATTATTATTACAATTATTATTATTATTATTATTATTATTATTATTGTCTTATTGAATGATTTATTAATTAATTAATTAATCTTTGTTAGTTAAATTTATTTTTGTATTATTATTTAGTAATATTTATATTACTAGCGTCTATTATTATTATTGATAAATCTGATCTATAACTACCTCGTACTTAATCAAAACAGACACTGAATAAAAATGAGTTATTGCAAACACTAATATGTCCTCATATCCTCGTGGTTTAGTAATAATTTCTTTGCTTATGGGTGAAAGATTCCCACTATAACTCTAGGCAACAAATTAATGAGAAACAAACTCTGAACTCTGAACTCTGACTGCTGCAGGATCGTACGTAGACTCTATCCCAGGAGGGGGCTGTAAGAACTGTGACTGTAATGAGCGTGGGAAGTTGCCAGGGACGACGTGCAACTCTCAGACCGGCCAGTGCGAGTGCGGAGCTGCTATAACCGGTCGTGACTGCTCTCAGTGCACCCCGGGATTCTACAACTTCAACAGTGCGTTGGGAACGTGAGTGCTGATGTCACCATTTCATGTCAATAATAATAATAAAAATAATTAAAATAATGCTGCACACTTGTACCATGTTGTACACATGCTCATGGCCCTAACCATATTTTAACCCCATCGCTGCTGTTTCAGCCTTCTCTAGTCATCCAGCTGGGACTGGGTTGAACATTGTCATTTGTTTCTCTGCGATAAAAATATCAAATGTTATTAATTTGATGATTGATAATTATTAAAACGGTGTGTGATTTTTTTGGTGCAGCAAGCAGAAATTAGTTTGAACGTTGTTATTACTTCTCTATGCATATAAAAATATTGTCATTAATATCTGCTTTTGTTGCCTTCAGTAGAAACAAGGTTCCCCTTTTTTAATGTTACCTTTCTATACAAATAAAATATGCATTTTTGAATCAGGAATCAGGGATTTTTGTTGCCTGAAGCAGAAATAGGATTAAAAATTATCATGTCATTATTCTAAACAATAATAATATATTTTTATTTTTTAAACTGTGTCATTCCCGGTTAATCATAGAAATTGTATAAAAAGAAATTCCAAGTTGAAAAAAAGGCAGTTCTGCTTGTATGGCTTGTCATTGGAGGTCATGTTTTCTAATATTTTAGCTGCAGCGCCTGTGAATGTCTGCCTGGAGGAAGTCACAACTTGACGTGCATTGCGGCGACAGGACAATGCCACTGCAAGCAGTTTGTGACGGGCACGAAGTGTCGCAATTGCGTAGAAGGAGCCAGCAATCTAGATCCCAACAACCCTTTTGGTTGCAGTAAAGGTATGCTGTAGCCTTGATTCCCAAATGATCAAATTTTGCTGTGACCTTGACTGTATTGACCTTGACCTAAAGTAATAAATACCCTGTGACCTTAACAATAAAGCCTTTCGAGTGCAGTGACATGATATAGGGTTGACCTCTGTTGACCTTCTGAGAATATATGTGGCATGGAGTACAACACTGGACATATCCCATAAAATCAGAATGGGTATTTTTCTAAATTAGGTTGATTATTAAATGTAAAAGTTGTCTTCCCTTTGTTCAGAGCCATCCCAGCAGCCACCTCCAAACCATCTTCCTCGGGCAACGTCCATGGTACTGACCTGGTCACCCCCGGATTACCCAAATGGAGTCATCCGGGAATACAGATTATGGCGAAATGGTACACGGATCGCTAACAAATCTGGAAGTGAGGGTAGGTCGGGTCTAAAATTTCAGTACAAATGCAGTCATGCATATATTTTTTGATAGTATAAGATTAGTTATTACCAATAAAAACAAAGACGATTTTGAAATACAGACCAGATCTAATGGACAGGGACATTGACATTGAAATCAAGGATAATTTTCAAATTTATTGACCATAAAGATGGTTTTCAAATCTTATTCCAGATCTTACAATGATAAATACCATAGAAAACAACAGTTTAATCATCGCAAATGGGTGCAAGATTCCCGCAGCGATGTTAAACTCCATAATCACTCACTCGCACTATAGAAAACAATTTTCAGTGGCATTCCATATCTAAATTATGAATTATGAATTGGCATTGAAAACAAAGATCTTTTTGACAAATTAAAAGAACCAACGATTTTCAAAATTCAATTTAAACAATATTTATTCCCATGATCAACATGAATGTTCCATCTAAAATATGAAGACATTGACCTTGAAAACGAAGATCCATTAAATAAAAAGATTTTATTTTGTAATATAATTTCAATTTAGATATCAAGTGCAAGGACATATGAATTAACAACAAAGTTATGATATTCAAATTTCCGTCTCTTTCCAGCGCTGATGTATGAGGACGTTGGCCTGGTCCCCTACACGGCCTACACCTACGGTATTGATGCCGTCAATGCGTTTGGGTCCACTCGCAGCACAGCGGTTGTCTACCGGACACTGGCCGGACTTCCCACCAACGACAGTGTCCTGACCATCACCGACGTCCGAGCACGGTCAGCCATCTTCAAATGGACGGTGCCCAGCGTGATGAACGGACCGCTGGAGCGGTACAAGGTGGTGTCGCGGACGCCGGGTCGGCCAGACGTAGACGAGGTACACTGGGAGGGGAAGGAGCTCGGGGTGGTGCTGACCAAGCTGACGCCGTTCATGAAGTACAACTTCAGCGTGGACGCGTGCACGTCCGGAGGGTGCTCGAGGAGCGCCGCCATCATGATCACCACACTGTCGTCGGTCCCTGAGGGTCAGGCGCCACCCAAGATCAAGCCACTCAGCAGCACCGACCTGTTTATAAATTGGGATCATCCTGCTCAGCCCAATGGTGAGACCTCATCTCTTGACTGACTGACTTTCTCTGAATTACACTGATATTCGGAGTAACTGAATCTTTTTATATTTGGCCCATCCTGTATCAGTGTATCAACCAATCAAGTTTCTTCCTCGATAAACAAATAAATAATGAAAAACTGTACTCAATAACTAGCCAATATCAATATTATTACTTGTTTTGTGGATATGCTGGTCATTTTCTCTCTATTGTATTTGGCAAAATAGGAAATAGATGGAAAATGGTAATTTTGTGATAATGCCATGTGTTAATTTTCTGAAGAGATTTCTTTTGCCATATTTTGGTTTCCAAAGTCTATCTCATGGGTGTGTTGATTCAAAATCAAATAAAGAACCCTTGAAATTCTTTTTGTAAAGATACTGTACCATTGCATTTTGAATGTTTATCATGTATTCAGACATTTTCAAAATACAAGAAAGAAAACGGATCTAAATACCAATTAAAAAAAAGTACACAAATAAATACAATAATTAATTCAATTACTCTGGCCTTACTTCGAAATATCGCAACTATTCCAGGGATCATCATTTTCTATGAGCTGTGGATGCAGGGAGTGCCCGGACCGAATGGTACAAGGAACCCTCCCCTGCAGCGTATCTTCACGTCCAGCGGTCAGTACAACCCCAGACTTGTGTCGGCGGTCAAGACTAACGCCCTCCCTCCGCCAGTCACCAACTTCACCGTCCACGGACTCGAGCCATTCACGGTGTACGAGTTCCAGGTATGAACTGATATCTAGCCATTATATATCTGAAGAATTCAGTTCCTTTTTAATAATTACACCAGTTTCAAATCCCTTCCCACGAGTCTAGTATCAATGTTCGCGAAAGTTACCTTTCTGATAGGATCATGATAGGATGTGCTGTCTCTGTCCTACTGTGATAATGCTCATAACATCCTTGGTCAGTTAGTACCAGTCTTCGCCTTTGGCTGCAATATTCCTGCCACAACGTAAAGCAATAATTCAATAAAAGTTAGTACCAGCTAGCTGGTGCTTGCAGGTTTACTGACTACTGTGACATCCAGCATGATGGATGTTGCAGGCTTCCTCCTGACAAGCCACGATCATTAAAGCATCTCTAGATCTTAATTATAAAAACCACCATATATAAAACGATCTTGCTGATTTTGAAGTTCAACACTCTACTGAATTAGCCAAAATGGTAACCTTCTAGTAGACCATTAGGAGTATTTGATGTCACACAGCTACATTATTATTATTATTATTATTATTATTATTATTATTTATTATTATTATTATTATTATTTTATTTGTATTATTATTATTATTATTTTAGGTTTTGGCACAAAACGATGCAGGGAAGGCTGCTTGTCCTTGGACGATAGGACGAACCTGGGAGGCAGGTGAGCTGACAGTGTATTCATGTTTGTTACCGACATTTTACAGCATGCTTGTAGGCTCAAACATACTGAAAAGTAATCATAACTGACTGTTAATAAACTTACGACTTTGAATTTAGGGATGTAGGACAGCGGTTGTCGATCATTGAATCTGAACAAATGGCCCAGGGTTTGAACCTGTCCATAATTCAATCGGCACCAGTGTTGGTAGATGTTAGTTTTTTGGTGCAGTCAATCGTAGGAAATTAGTTAATTGGTAAATCAGATCACTACATTCCTCTTCCCGTTCGTTCCAGTTCCTGTGTTCACTCCACCACCCGTGGTACATGGGCTGAGCAGCACAGAGCTGAACGTCACGTGGGCAGTGCCGCGGGATGACGATGCTCGCGGGGTCATCATCCTCTACAGGGTGTTCCAATTCACCAGCACCGGCGTGTTCAACCCTCCTTATGTCTGGGTGGTACGTGCTTGCTCACCTCGTCATCATAATGTTAAAATGGCCATATTTTTCCAAATTCTTCCTTTTTTTTAATTCGTGAAAGAAAATTAAACATGATTCTCAAATGTCTTTCATTAATATGTGTAATGCATCGATAAACAGCGTAAGTTGTAATTTATCATTTATTTCTAATAAAATTCAGCATGTTCATAAACCAAGTAATTTAATAAAACATGTTTACAGTTTTACATATTGCTGTTAAAAAGTGAAGGGGCCTGTTGCATGATGCTCTTGTAGCGCTACAGTAGTTGTAACTGGGATCCCGCCACAATAGAAAGTGTTGATGTTACAATAGTTGTAGCCTACAAGAGCATCATGCAACGGACCCTTGGAAGAAAACACTTTTTTGACCATAAATTAATTATCAGTTTTTCTCATATTGCTGTTTAGAAAGTGCAGGAAGTATTGGGCACAGAATTGTTCCGCGTTGTGAGTGGGTTCACGCCCTATACGAAGCACGAGTTCAAGATCGAGGCATGTAACAGCATCGCCTGTGTCAACAGCACAGCAGGAAGTGGGCGTACCCTACTGGCAGGCAAGTCCAAGTTAAACTACCAGCAGCCATTTTGGTGTTGATGGCCATTTGGAAAACATAAACTTTGAGATGTCATTTGTACAGTTTTAATGGAATGCTGTGTTATCCCTGAAGTGCAAAAACATGCATATTTGGTCTGTATCAAACACATGGCTTAAACATGTGCTGT
Organism: Lepetodrilus ovalis; assembly: GCA_032361185.1. Taxonomy (NCBI): domain Eukaryota; kingdom Metazoa; phylum Mollusca; class Gastropoda; order Lepetellida; family Lepetodrilidae; genus Lepetodrilus; species Lepetodrilus ovalis. The sequence continues at coordinate 3,675 of JAUTBQ010151265.1, read as the reverse complement.
AGAGGATTAAAAATGATGCAAACTAATACCTTATGTTAACTGGTCTACACTCCATATATTCAGGCATGACAATTTGCCACGGAAATCTGCTGATTTACTTGTCCAGGGTTCTATTTTTTTGCCTTGGATATGGCTTGGGGCACCAGACCTTGGGCTTATTTTCCGCTGACATCACAATTTTCTATTGCCAATCCTGAGTATTCTCAGAGCACTGATTCAAATATAAATTGGCAAAACTACAGGCCCCGAGATTACGAAACCTTTCTGAGTACGATTTCATGCTCAACTCAAAGTTTTATTCACAAATCCTCACATAAAACCTGAGCTTGAGCATGAAATTGTACTCAAAACATTTCATAATCTCGGGGCCAGGTAATATATTCTGGTAAGATATGGTTGAAGAGGTATTAACCAGCAGGATTTCCTCTTACTTTCTGCAGTTCCTGAAGGTGTGAGGAAACCAGTTGTGGATGGCTTCAACTCGACCTCCATGATAATTCAATGGGAACCCCCTCGATTCCAAAATGGACCTGACCCAAAGTACAGGGTGGAGAAGACAACCATAGCCTTGTCCAGTCCACCTCAGGTTGTAAGGGGGACCAGGTTCCCTGGAGGTGGCTACTATAAGTTTTCACCCAATGTACTACCACAGAGTGTCTCGTTTACAGGTTAGTCATTCCAATGAAGCCCACACACACACACACCAGGAATGTGAATGTCACTATATTGACTTCAATTATTCTTAAAATTTGATTTGTGACAAATTTGCATTTATTTATATAAAGGAACACTCTACACAACAATTGTATGCTTTAATAGTTCATTTTATAGTCATCCTATATTGATGAAATATTCCTGATCAGACGATAAACACTTTTAATTTATTTAATTTTCTTCAGGAATTCGATTCAAGTTCCGACTGAAAAATGCAGATGGCTTGATTTTCTATACAGCCACACCCTCTCAGAATGAGTTCTTTGTTGTCCAGTTTGAAAATGGACGCCCTAGATTATTATTTGATACCCAAGGTATGTATTATATATTGTAATAATAAAATAAAATTACCTTTTTTTTAAATTTCTACAATATTTAAAGGATTTAAAGAATTATTTTTTTAAAGCATTACATGTTTTAGAAACATTACAGTATGTATGTTTTTACATTCAATACGATTGCTGATTGAATCAACTGATACAATAAAACGTCACATTAATACGATGATGCGGCTACGGTTCCCAGGCTGTCTGACTATTGCTGAGATCAATCGTACACTTGACGCCAACCAAACCTATGCTGACCAGAAATGGCACGAATTTGTCGCTGTTAGGTCATCATCGAAGGGAACTATCTCTCTTGACAAATACAAAGGTTCGGTATCAGAAAATAGGCCCCTCCCACATTTTCCCCTCCTCCAATGGCTTTGGACCTTGCAGTCACCTTCCTGTTTAATTGGCAGATATGTGGTTCTGGACAGTTCTTTCTCTATACTAATAATGCTTAGCTATGGAAATGGATTTAGCATGGCACTTTACCTAATACTGTAATGCCGCGATAATGTCTAAAATAAATTTTATAGAAAGTTTCAAACCCAAATTAATTGAAACCAACTTTGTTTCTATGCATTGCATATTTTTTCGAAATATAAATCATTAAAGAGATTGAAAGAAATTAAAGTAAAAACATACTACATGTAGTTCAAATACTTTATTTGGTGGCTAATTTTTTTTGATTACATTGTAAGCTTCATTAATCCAGGCATTACAGTAAATCAGTTCCAAAGAGCAATAAAGTTGAGTGAGATTGCTATTTCTTTTTAACTTTCTCAATGCTAGAGGCAACCCGAGTTGCCCTTCTAGCAAACTTTTAAAGTACAATTTGTTTGAAAGAACTTGCAGCCATCACAATTTTACTCTTTGGAACAAACACATTCACATCCAATCTGGCCCAAAATTACAAAACATTTTTATCATCACATTTATTTCCCGCTACAACATAAAACAATAACTCACTCATAAAACATTTTCAGTATGATTCATTGCTCAAGCTCAAATTATATTTGGGGAGTTGTGAAGAAAACTGACTTGAGCATGAAATTGAACTCGAGGAAATTTGTAATCTTGGGCCAGGGACTTGTGTTGCTTTGCATCTCTAACCTTTAACCTCTGCTCTCTGACCTGACCTGACCTCTCCCAGGGTGTAAGAGCATGGGAAAGGTCACCACTACTAATGATGAGGGTTTGCGGTATAACAAGGACAAGTGGCACGACTTTGAGGCGCGGAGGTCCGGAATCTATGGGACTGTCATAGTGGACAGTGTCTGGAAAGGTAATACATGTGTGTATAGGTGAAGAGACAGCACTGGAAAAATAAAATATTACTATATTAGTGAATACATGTATTCACAACTTTCGAATCATAACAATAAATATATTCTTAGACACGTTCGGTAAATAAAAAAAATCATTAAAAAAGAATAAACTATTAAAAAAGAAAATAAAACATGATCCTTAGCGTTCATTGTGCCATGAATACAATAGGTTATTTGACAATGGTTATTGTTGATATACCCGGTATAATTATTATGTATGATACAATTCCATCAGTGCATTGTCAGATATTGATATTTTACCGGTGGCATTGTGCCTCCATTTGAGGATTGACAAACCTCAAAATTGTAAATAGTTTAATTAAATTTAAATTAGTTTGCTAGATATGGGCAAAACTGTATTCTACCACACTACAGAGCATGTACAGGTATGCATTGTTTATTACCTATATTGGTGGAGGTAAATTTTATGGTAACTTCTTTCTAATAAATGCATGAATAGTTTAGAAGACGTGTCATGGTGGTTAAAGGATACATTGTAATGGTAATTCTGAAGGTACGTGTGAATGCATTTTATTGATGAGGTAATTCTAGACATTTGTTTATCCCATTTTCATATAATTGTCTTACAACAGTATTTCTTAACAATTTAATTAGTTGAGATTTACATGTGTGCAAACTTTGATAAGACTATGAATGATAATAGAGCTTAATTGCAATTTAATACATTTGTACATCAATATAAATTATTGGTTTGTCAGTACCAGCCAGTGTCTTCAAGTTTACTGCAACACCTAGTGCTATTAGTGTTGTAGGTTACCGAATGGCGTAAACTGATGAGAAAAACAAAACTCATGAAATAAGTAATATAGTAACAGTTTAATAATATTTTAGTAAATGTTTTGTATTTTAGTAACATTTCAGTAACATTTTTGGTAATGAGTCGTACATAATTCCACATCACAGGTCGGAGTCCAGTGCGAGACAAAGCGTGTAAGAACACGTCTGTGATTGGTCAGACCACGGGCGTCTATGTGGGAGGGCTACCACGTGACTTCAAGCTGCTGCCTCATAAGGACAGATTTGCCAAGGTACGATCTCACAACAGTAGCCCTATTAGTCCTGGTGCAGGTTAGCTGCTATCAGGCAGTGACTGTAAATAATCCTGGGATATGTATCCAAGTTGCTGGATTGTGGGTCCAATGCTCCATTGACTCGGCCAAAGGGGTAGCACCTCTGGATGAGACCATCATCACAAATGGGTGAAAGATTCCCGCAGCGACGTTAAACTACATAATCACTCACTCACGTCTCTGGATGAAACCAGCATAGAAATATCTAATATTGCA
>JAUTBQ010151254.1:0-13988 GCA_032361185.1 Lepetodrilus ovalis | reverse complement strand
TGATTTCTATAAAATGTCAAAATGCTTCTTAATTTTACTGCTATTTAGCATGCTGCAATGCAGTTGTTAGATCATTTTTAAAAGTATGAAATGTATACTCAACGCAGGGGATTAGTAGATGATAGTGATATTTAATTTTTACAAAATAATTTCCATTATAAGATCGATTTTGGACAGTAAAGTAACAGCATGGATATTACTTTTCAGAATGTGTTAATTTCAATATCTGTATCATTATTGTGGTCTACTTATACGTAGCTGGGTCAATGATTGTGCGTTGAAATAACGTCTGGGACAGCCTGGCATCCTTAGCAAAAAAAGTCATATGTAAATGAGCAGGAGTTGGCTATCCAGTCCGGTATAATCTATGGCCAACAGAAGAAAAAAGTATCGGAGGAAAGAAATTAAAACTTAGCGAACAAATTAATTATATTTAGAATACATAATAATGCACAATCTAGAAAGAGAGGTAGGAGAGAAAAAAATGTGTGTGTGTGTGTGACCATGAATATTTAATTACTTATTATATAATATTAATATTTTGGAATTGGATATTAATAAATATCTAACCTCGTCTTCGCGAGCAAACAAGGCTTTGCCTTAGGTCATATTATAGATGTATTGATGACGTAATTATAATAAGAATATATTGTTTATTATAAATTAATTTCGTTCATAAATTTGGAAATATATTTTTCATCGATTCGATTATTTTTGTTAGCTTCATTATTCTTTTAATGGAATTGTTTGTATTTAAACAATTTTTTAACCAGGATAATTATTTATGTAAGTATTTATTTCTGAGGGTTGAAAATGCAGTTCAGTAGGTATTAACTTCCTTCTATAGCGGCCAAGCACGTGACCATGTGCCACCACATCTTATTTCTGGTAGTTGGTTGATTATCCAACGTTTATTGGCATACGTACGTATATCATAAATCATAGATATTGTTTCCAGTTTGTAAGATTGACTGATATGCATCACTGTCACCAGATCTGTTCTCCGTTTGCTCTGTTCTACCTGGATAAAAGAAACAACTTGATGCCTGTGGCCATACAGCTGTTCCAAGATCCCATCGACGACAATCCGGTACGTAACCTCCACAACATTTCCGGTGTCTGGCTTCCAGTGATATACGCACATAAGTAAAATAAGCTTACACCCTTGCACCATTTCCAAGATGGCGGCACTTCCTATCATTTCCACTATTGCGTAGCATCCGGTCATCATCATGTGTTTACGGTCAAGCCGGAAATTCTCAATGATGATGACCGGAAGTACCACCATTTTGAAGACTGCCCGGAATTACCTCTCATTAATATTATCATACATATTTTTTACCAGAGTAAGAAATTTACCAGACACTATCGAATGCTTTAGAGAAATCGATAAATGCACGATACAGTTTCTTTTTGTGCAGTTTTAGATATGACCCAAGTAGGTCAAACACCAGTAGGTTATCTAATATAGAGAAATGTTTTCTAAATCCTGCTTGCGATGGTGTAAGAATATGATTACTTTCAAAATATTTATTAAAGTCTATTATTAATAAGCATGTAAATATTTTTCCAAAACAGCTTAAAAACGTGATTGATCTGGTCTATATGAGTTCGGTTCCATGGGATTTCCCTTTTTCTTATATATTGGCTTTAGCATACCTATTTGCCATCTTTCTGGCATTATTCCTGAAGTTAGGATCAAATTCAAGTAAGTTACATAGAAGTCAATCATGATATCTACTGTGTCTATGATGTAATCGTTGTGTATAAGATCAACGCCAGATGCTTTATTTCTTTTTAATAACTTAACAGCTACAAATATTTCTTCACGAGTAACATCACTGTTTAAAATGGTATCATATACGGGTATCGCATTGTCATCATCCATCTCACTGGTCTCGTTTTCACTGAAAAACCATCGCTAGATGATCCTATAATATTGCATTTATTGTTTCTGTTTAAAACATTCCAGAATTACTTAGGTGAATGACCAATGCATGAACTATATATACATGCAGATCTACTTACACACGTACAGGTGTTTGTTCCCTCTGATGACAAGAGCGTCTGGCAACTAGCAAAGATGTGGTACAACAATGCCGAAGCCAACTACCACCTGGCCGTTACTTACATAGGTACGTTTATCATACCATACGTCCGTTATTACATTATAGTTACCTATTGCACACTATGTACACTACTTACATATATGTCCGTTATTACATCAATAGGTGTATATCACTTTATACGTCCATTACTTATATATAGTCTGGCAGGTAATGCTAGATACCCCTGTTTGGTACCATTACTCAAAAACTATTTAACGCAGGTCATTAAGATTTTGCAAAATCTTAGGAAATACAATTTTACTTCACACTTTTCCTAAAACTGTGGAGGGGGTGCCTATCTATTAAGTAATATACTTGGCAGTAGGATAGCGAAATCTATTAGTAAAAATATAATTTTCTTATGTGGTGAACAATTACATTGTCCGTGCGAAAGTAAATAGCATTTACCGATACGTGCGCGCGTAAAGCGGACTACTTGCCACGCGACAATCGACAAGAACTGCCCAGTGTCCTACTTTCGTGATAATGAGTCATCTGCATCTATCCACAGGCGGCTGTCTGCTGATGGAAAGTGTGGCCCTGTCTCTACACCGCCAACTCTCAATCTCTCACCCACTGCACAAGTTGATGGCGCCGTACTTCACCAACCTGATGGCGGCCAACCAGTAGGACCACTATAGACACACTATTTCTCCTTTACTTTCTTTCATTCATTTATTCATTCATTCATTATCCATGCGTACACCGATTCTCTTATTAGACTGGTTCCCTTGCTAATTTGGTAGTAAAGTAAATTGAACGTTTACTGATTGAGTGCATATTACTTCATTCCTTGCATGGTAATTGTGGTCAATGTACATGTGAAAACGGCATTTATTTGAATTAACAAAAACCCACTCAACACATAGGTTATTGAACTACAGGATTGTGTTTACGGCACCAACAGGGATATTTTCGAAATTACAAGAACCAACCTTCAAGGCAAAGTTCCTGCTTCCCTCAGCCGATTACGAACTGTCTGGTCATAAATTCTGCGTAGTCCAGGGATTTGTATAGCTATGGTTGTTGCTGTTGTTCGATTCCGAATATGACACACCCGGATGTATCCCTTTCGGCCGTTTACCGTGGTCTCGATAAAATGGCATAAGACCTTACGAGTCATAAGTAGTGTATGGATTGGTCGATATATTTAGAGCCCACGCAACACAGGCGTGTCTAGATAATGTATTAATATATTCACCGTGACCCTCGCTAAACCAAAACGGAGTTCTGAATAGGCAGTGATCCCAGGGTATTTAACGGAAGGTAGTGGAGTCACAATAGCTTGGGTTTTCGAGGATGGGTACACCTCTGCGGTGAACTATTAGCCGTTCTAAGCTAGACTTTTGCATAGCAGCCAATGACGACAAGCAGCAAATTGTCAGGGTACGGGTCTTCGTAGATTGGCCGTAACTCCAGAATCCTTAAACAAATACATGCATCTGATCTAGTTTTCCGTTGTCATAGCTTTCCTCAACATTCTGATACCTAAAACAATGTTTGTGTACCAAATATTCAACATGCTGTACGACGACAAAAAGACCGTTTAAATGTCTGTCACGCAGAGAAATCGCATCCTAGTGGTGTTGCTAGATTGGTCGTAACTCCATATAATAATCCATTTTTTTTAATGTAATTTTAAACACTATCCATTGCGGAAGCTTTCCCCAGTATGTTAATGCAAAATCTCAGCTCGCTGTTGGACCGCAAATAGCATCCATATAATGACTTTTATGTAGTAGCCTGTTTGTCTGTGACTCCAAATCGCGCCATCAAGCGGACTAATGACGCATGGTAGACAACTCTCTTTGCTTCCCAATTGATTCCTAAATTGAAAACAAAATATTTAGTCAGGGGTAGGCTTATGTCATAATATTATATGTTATTTAACACGCTTGAATCTGATTCGTATTTTTCCTTTATATTATCATAGAATACCGTACTATAAGTCTAGTGTTCTCGTTGCATCGGAGGTGTGCAATTGTTGTTTGCGCCGGATGGAAATTCAACTTCTATTAAAAGAACTGAAAAGAATGTACCCTCATGAACTGAATAGATATTAATACTCGTAAAGTAAATTAAAATACTTTATACTTCTCCGATATCTGGTATTGTACAAGCATGCTGTTAAACGATCTTTAACCCCAACTGTATTTGTCTTGAACAAGTTCATATGCCTACTATTGCTTCATCCGTGGATGCATTAACATGTTATGGATTCACCAGGGACGTAGCAAACTATTTTAGCACAGTGAGGTAGCTGATTGAAAATTTCAAAATGATATTGCGATTAATAAGAGAAATAACATAGTTATGTCATGTGTCACATGATGTGTGTATACACTTTGTTTGTCTTCATATGTCATTATACAGCCATAGAACAAAAGAACAAATTGTGATATAATTTCAGATATTTGCTCTCCAAACACGTCAAAATCCATCGGTGGGAACTGTAGAGGATTTCTAGAATGTAGCGGTGGAATCAGTGTGCCCAGATGTTGTCCGGCACGCCACAGCTTCCACTTCCGGTCTGGTCTGTGTGTACAGGATGACGCGTGTAAGGATGTCTGTCCTACCACCTACACACACAGTGAGTACTTTGATAGTATGCCTTTAAGAACTCCTATGGAAATCATTGTGGTACTCGCTGGCACTGTACGTATTTATTCAAGATAGTCTGGTAGTTTCGTTAAACCTTTGATGAGGATCAGCTTCATGAGAGCGTATGGCAATTTGAGCTGCAATGTTGTACGTGAGGAATAAATATATTATGCCCCAGCAGTTACGAGCTATTTTATCGTCCAAGTATGGGATTATTCATCATTAAAACATAACAGTTTGCACAATTGACATACTAGTATCCAGACATTTATTAAGAATTATCATTATTGAAAATATTTTGCATCAGTCATCTTGGTAATGGCTGTTAAAATCAGTTGATGCCGTATTTTGAGCCCTCTGCCGTTCTGTCAAGCACCCAATAACTATACTTCTATAATTTAGATTTCATTAATGCTATACTTATCAAAATAACCTAAGCAAAACAGGTATTGGTATGGTCATACTAGAACCATGTTGTCATGTAATATTCTGCAAACGTGTATGCGACGACCATTGGTTACTGAGTATGACCGTATTTCTTTTAAAGAAACGCTTCCCACAATACGGTCCCTGTCAATTACCAGCTGATTACATCATGTTGCTATTGGGTCTGCACAAAATAGACACCGGTTTTTATTTATTAATGTCATCCAGGTTTCAGATGTGATATGCGAAGTATACCAGGAGACAGATTTGCATTCGAGCAGAAGACACCTGGGAATAAGTGGCTTCGTAGAAAATGTCCAATATTGACAGCATTCAGCTCAGATATTTGCGGCTGTTCAATAAGTGCACCCGATAATATAGATTTAGGTAAGCTGGTTGATATGCTTGTTTCTGAAATACTTGTAAAGTAAGATTCGCAGACATTGAATCAAACATTTAGTAAACGTTCGTCTTAGAATATGAACTTTATTATAAATATCAATTGTTGGGGAATATGTATACCAGTAAATAACAACTTTTGAGTGTACAAATCAAACGTAAATAGTCTCAAGCCAGAAATACGTTTGGCCATTATCTAGGTCAACAAATCGTGATGGGATGCCTTTAAGAAATCCTATGGAAATCACTGTGGATCTCTCTGGCACTGTATGTATTTAATCAAGATAGTCTGGTAGTATTCGTTAAACCTTTGATGAGGATCAGCTTCATGAGAGGGTATGGCAATTTGAGCTGCAATGTTTCTTCTTCCAGACTGCAAGCCCCAACTTTATATTCCATTTGACAACAGCACTGACGATGAATCCGGAAATCACGTTCATGTTCGCAATAAAGGAGTCGCAGTGCATGCTGGGTATGGACATTTTGACGGGAAAAGCCATCTTAAAATCACTCGGTTCTCTAATGCCTGGTTTGGAGACACTGTAATTGTCAGTGTTAGGTATAAACTCGATGACCCTGCAAGGAAGGAGCGACAAGCGCTGGTGTGTAACGGGGACTGCGACGTACGCCCGTCTCTGTATCTGGGAGTCGTGGATGACAACGACACGGAGTTCTTTGTCAAGACGTACAACAGTCCAGCAGTCAACTTTACAGTTCCCTCCAGCGTAAGTTTAGTGACATGGTATACGGGAATAATTTTTCAATAAGTATCTATTAAAATTCGCAGATTTAAATACATATATAGCGGTGGTATTATTCAACTACAAAAACATAGAGGTGTGTCCGAGGATTTCTGCGAATTGACATCGAAAACACATTGGGATTTAATTTGACCGGATATGGCTTTAAAGTCTCCGCGAATATTGTAGTATATTAGGTTCTTTGGACGAAAGCATTTAGATTGAAAAGACGAAGAAGTCAGCATGAATTCGACGAATCTGGGACTACAGTGAGAGTTCCTGTACAGTGTACCTATCGTGCATGCATGTGTACTTAATTGAGTTGAAACCCGAGAACTGCAATAATCTCCATTGCAGAATCATCGTGGTTGGCAGGAAGTGACGTACGTGTTGGCTGACGGCACACTGGAAGGGAGTGTAAGAGGAGTCAGTATTGCACAAAAGGCCAAAGGTAAAACTATATATAATACATGTAATCCTAACAAACATTGTGATGCATGTTTTCAACTTCCATGTCTTATCAAGTATCTGGTGATATACAATGTAATTTAATACAAGAATATTTCACCTTTAGTGTCTATATACATCTCATGGTATCCTTCCACAAAGCTCTCTTATCCACTAAGAGACCATAGCGCTCTTTTGCAATGCATTAGCTACCGGCAAAGAGAGTGCTATGGTCTCTTCGTGAAAGGGTACCCTGAACTCTACAGTCTGATTGTGAAGGTGCTACTAGTACATCAACCTACGCCAATATCTCACCTTCAGGTGCAGTGGAAACACGACAGAGGGCGCTCGTGATTGGAGGTTGTGACGGGGCTAATGGATTTCAAGGAGCAATAGATCAGGTACGAACAAATCTTTCTACGCACCTTCAAAGCGGCATCTTCTCTCAGAATTGTAAATTAGTAATATTATATATGTACGACAATATTGTAGAAGACGTTTAAAGACGTGTGTTGCGATCCAATTTGTCACAACCAACAGATGTATATATATAGTAATATGTTCTATACGTTCTGATACATATCACGGTTTGCAAAGTACAATGTTGTGCAACTGTAACAAGGAAGAAGACACTTATAATATAACTGTTTTCACTTTTGTCTCGTCCTGTTTAATGTATGTCAATAACATATGTTGAAATCAATCAATCAATCATACTACTCTAGCGCGTACACTTACCATACTAGAATCTATGCAATTCAATAAATAAAATAGTTTTTACACTAATGCATCGATTCAAAATTAAATACTAAAATTAATAATATTGCGTTATTTTTATTTCAGATTGCAATATACCTATGCCAGCCAAAAGGTCGCTAATTCTGACAAATACACCGTTCATTTGTTGGTCATGCTGTATACATGCATTAACTTATTATTTTCATAGCATATATATATGTGTATATTCATATACCCATTCCATGTTCACTGCCATATGCTGCTATGTTGTATAGCGGTGGGCTACCATGCATTGTACATGTATAACTGTGCTTCCATCACGATTAAATATGATTTTATATTTCTTCAAAATATTTTTATTATAAAAATGGAATTTCAATGTTAAATAGTGTATAATGTGCATACAAAAGTATAATCAGTATTGAAGACGTATCGACAGATAATTACTAATTACCAGCAAGTTGAACACTGCTAGACTAACTAAAATACTGATACTGCAATTGTATTTTCAGTCAGGCAAGCTAGACTAATGCTTCAACTTGTTCTGTCAGACGAACTAGATTAATATTTCAATTTGTTCTGTCAGCCAGGCTGGACCAAGACTAGAATAGAACTTCAATTTATTCTGTACGACGTCCTAGTGTCATATTAGTACTTCAATTTGTTCTGTCAGATGGGCTATACTAACACTAGTACTTCAATTTGTCCTGTCAGGTGGGCTATACTAATAGTACTTCAGTTTGTCCTGTCAGATGGGCTATACTAATAGTACTTCAATTTGTCCTGTCAGATGGGCTATACTAATAGTACTTCAATTTGTCCTGTCAGGTGGGCTATAGGCTACTAATACTAGTACTTCAATTTTATCTGTCAGATGGACTAGACTAGTACTAGTAAGCCTACTGCAATGTATTCTGTCAGACGGGATAGACAGATACATGTGTACTTTTGTTTCTGTGAGGCGATTTAGACTAATACTGACACTTCAATGTGTTTAGTCAAGCGATTTTGACTAATACTGATACTTCAAGACTAATACTAATACTTCAATGTGTTCTGCCAGGCGGGCTAGAGGCGCTATGTCCAGACAATGGCTGATGTTTTAGTCGCTGATGACGACGTTTCAATGTTCAGGGATGTCTTTAAAGGAGATGTCAAAACTAAAGCACAGTAAGGAAGACTGCTCAGCATTCAGGTCACAATATCCAATGTATGCAACATTGATACGTCAGTTCATTGATCATCTACGATCGTCATTCTACCAGATTCAATTCTGACAGTGTCTTCCTCGTGCGGATGAAGATTCCGACAACAATTGCATCCACAAATGCCAAAATGGCCGCCACCACAGACAATCCCATTGGCCAGGCTATACGACCACCTGCCGAGGTTCTCTTTGGGTACTTGGAGAGGCCAGCGCTCTTCTTGGCAAATACTGCTACTCCTACCAATATGGCCGAACCTGAAATAGACAGTTGGCCAAATACTCATCCACATAATATTCATATTCAAATGTGTTTATATATGAGAAATAGGGCACAGGTCGTTTGCTTATTAGGCAAAACATTAAATCTATTCATGAAAAAAGAATTGTTTAGCTCAATAATTAGGTCTTTACGTTTCTTTCAATAGAACTATATTGTCATTGCTGGATTTCTAGAAACATAATTAGATCTAAGTCATTAAAATCAATACAATTCAATTTTGTTTAATGATTCAACTTTTAGGAAATAGCTCCGCTGAGTCCATGCAATTTACAAACTGAGTTTTTGCAAAAGTAGAATATATCATACAATGATCATTCACCCCTATATCACATTCTAATAACATATCTAGCTTCAATTATGTGAGGTACCCTTTGGTATAAAAGAGTTGGTTGACAGGTGTATATAGGCCTACCTGTATACGTATTTTGTTATTATGTGTAACGCACTTCTGTCGTATTACAGGTAATACATGTTTTCATAATACCAATTCTGGCCATTGTTGGCACCATTGCTAAAAATAGCCATCAATCGTATCTTATACCAAATTAGTATCCACAGATATAGCACAGTTCGCAATGTGATATAAAAACGACAACACTTAATATAGGTACGAGAAATAATCTGAGGAGCACTGTCAAATAGCATATTTTTTTAAGTAATAGCAAATAGTTTAGGGGTGACAACAACTTTTAGCAAGAATGGGTTATATCATAAAATACACGTTTTACTCCAGCAAATGGTCAGTTTATAGAAGAGACGTAAATTCGGATTGTCCGTATATTATCGACATCTTGCAAGTTCCGTGTCCACGGTATGACGCTTCACACCTGGTTATGATACAGAATGAGTTAATTCTGGAAACTACTGTCAGATGTTATGTCAAAGGTCAATCCCTACTCGGATTACACAAGGACTGACCTACTTCTACATCACAAGTTTACGACGACGTTGCGATGTGCCTGATAGTTACTGTACTGTAACACGCCAAGGTTTAAAGATTTATATTGCAGTTACAGCAAGCAATTAACGTACCAGAACAGAATATATATAGGCTATTATTATATTATTCTTACCTGCTCCGAACATGAAACACACGAACAGTCTGGTAAGCACGACTGTCCAGTTGCTCTTAAAGACTGCGATGACGTAGCAAGCGACGGCCAAGCCCGCAAATACCGCGGCTCCAACCTCGAACACTTTGGTCACTTGTATCCACGCTGAAATACGACATCATCAAGCATAGTAAATCAATGTCAAGTAGTTGGGTAGAATGTTTACAATATGCATATATACCGCAGACACACGTCACATTTAACTTTTTATTTTATCTTATTTATAATACAGTCCTTCAACTCTATAATTAAGTTACTTCGTCGTGTGCGTTTTTCATAATGTGTATGAACGAGTGATGTGATAATAAACTTTTCTTTACATTTACATGTATATCATATATTTAAAGTATTTTCCCTTAATATATTTACTATGAAATTACGGTTGTTTGCCTTGTCGACATATATACCACCAACGACTGTGCACGTAGTGAATCGTAAAAGCAATTAAACACTGCTAAAACAATATTCTATTATGCTAATAGTATTTACTCACTATACGGGTCTATAGGATTTTAATTTACTCAATAAAATTAGTAGGCCTATTTTGTGGAGAAACTATCTACCAATTTTGGAACACGTCTTGAGAAATGTGCCATCCTTCTTCCAGATTGTCTGCAAGGTTTGGACATTCTTAGTTGAAAAAGTAACATAAAGCTAAATGAATATCTTGTAAAGGGCTACTGGCTCTTTATTAATTTTGTTGTGTACATACTATGTACCACTAATAGAAATCCAAGACGTCTCGTGTGTCATTTTACTATGTATCTGCAGTATGCATCATTTGCTCATCATGTACTTTTAAGTTGTTGGAGGATATAACACGATATTGCAACTGTTTACAGACCGCGACTGTTGGTAGAGAACGTTAGTTCAGTAAATATTGTGTACGTGCATGTATGACGTTTGGATGCTATGAAATGGGAGGGGGAGGTTGTGGGGTGGGGGTGAGGGGGTAGGTGCTATTTCCAGTATGTACACACTATTCGGATCAGGTCCAGTCTGAAGTATTTATCTATACCGACAGAATCTTTGTCGGCGTACAATACTTGTTATTGTCTAAGGTGATTTACTAGAATATGAGAAAATGTTCTATACGCAATCCGATTACGCGTTCATCAAATTAAAACTCGAACTGAAATTACAGGTAAAATGAAAGATAATAATTATATTCAAGTAACGTCTATAAGATATATCCGGTGCCATTTCGTAACCTCGGGGACCAGAATGGAAACTATCAAGAACACTCTAATTATGAATACTAACTCCGATGAGTATTGCACATTTAATGTATATGAACTTGTTTGTTAGCGTATTCGCATATTTTATTCAAGATGAAATGGATAGGTTCCAAGTTATTACAATTTAAATCAAAAATTCTCCAAGAGAAAAACAAGATGGGGAGAGAAGAGAGAGAGAGAGAGTTGTGTATAGTTATAGTCCTCACGCTATTAGTGGTGTAATACGTACTTTTATCAACTTACCATAAGTACCCGAGGCATCAGTGATTTTCTCCGTGCACTCATTACCGTAGCAGGTTACGGTCACCCATATCCCGTACTTGACTGTGGTGTTGTTGGGTGGGGCGCCCTGTACCACCCACCACCCTGGGGTCAGCAGTCCTGATAGCTGGAAGGCGATGGAAGTGGATGCCAAAAACATGGCTATCAGGTCTATGGACAACATTGAAACACTGTAAAACTTAACAAGACTTCGTCGAAAATGTCTAATATCCCAGTTAGTATAAACGTGGGGTGGTCTCGACTGTAGAGGTAGTCCTGACGGATCGGTAGAAATATCCTTGACGCTTAATTAAAATCTTGACGCAAAGGTTTGACACAAATTGGATCCAGTAGACTTGCAATCACTGTTACACAAATGTATGCTTATGTTCACTCCGTATGTCAACATATTTGAATAAATTCCAAAAAAATATTCTCTGAAGCGCTAATTATGCATTAGCGTCTCAATGTCGGATAATTCCGCTGCGATCCGTAGGGAAGAATGTACCGGATCAGATTGTTGTAGCGAGTATAGAGTCTCAACGTTCTTTGTGACAAGTGTAGATAAGAGTAAGAACAAGATATATGGATTTAGCATTACCAACCCGGCTTCCACGTGACGTGGGGCTACTAGCTAGGCTGATACGTGATAAAACTGAGAGAGAGTCACTGATCCACTGACGGGGAAGTTTCTTCCACTCTGTATTCACATCTATATTAGTTCGTCTAGTTATGAGCGTAATCGGCTCTTGTTTTGCTTCTCTTTTTTCAAACACAGGGACATTCTCTAAGGATCCAATTTAATGTAGAACGTACAAGCATAATTCATTTGAATGTATTTTTTCGAAGAAAAGTTTACTGATGGTCTATAAATGCTAAAAATTAATTATAAGAAAGCATGCTCATTGCGCTATTATTACCCCGGTCAGTGGGCATTTAATTCCTTTTCAACTACCTGGGGAGTATGCAACCCATGGAGCCATTCAATGCACTACAATGTTATCATTCACATGTCGTTCACCTCCTTCCGGGTATCCATTCTGTGCTAGGTAGCTAAATTAAAAGCTGGCGTGTATAAAGGTGAGTATTCGTATTTATGTATAATACTAGTATAGTTTTGAGGTATCACGTCGTCTGCAAGTATACGTCAGTGACACAGTGCATCATACTGCGCATGCGTAATTACGAAAACCATGTTCATCAAGTGATGTATCACAAACCAATACGATATTCTCTATATATTCTATAGAATAATAGTCTTTTATTTTAAATCTGTATCGATAATTAATTGAGCAGGCATGCAACACATTAAGTTAACTCTCTTTTCGAGGTCTTTATATACTATAATCATAGACACTTACAAAATAGATAACCTGTATTATATATACATAGAACAATAAATCACATCTCTCACTTTGTCTGCCATATAGTGCTAACTATATCTTGATATATCATGTGTGAAGATTATTACATATACGACTAATGAAATAGACATCGGTTACCGATAGGCTACATGGCAGTATATGCCTTTAGTGTATTAATTAACCTGGATACTTGGGTTCATCTGACAGTGCGTCAAGTCAGCACTGTGTCGACACGAGGGCACGATTGTTTGTCTGGGTCGACACGAGGGCACGATTGTGTGTCGTGAGTCATGTCTTAGAAGATCAACATGTCAGGAGTGTGTTCACGGGATGATGGCATTATAACTACATGTCGCTGTGTATTCTGTATTAGACCTGGGTGTTTACTAAGAATAGCAGGATACACGACCACCAACATCCTACATATTATGAATGATGTAGACCTAACGGTATACGGTATAAGAATTGATCGCAATGTTTCTTTCACAGAAAGTATTTACTGTGTTGGCATATATATGCAGTCATTGTGTATACATCACTTTTGTTTTACGATATGTAACATAACTCTGGTGTACAAAATGAATGTATGAAAAAAAAGTAGTACATATTATATATTGTTTTAAAACTATACCTCAATGGACTATAAAGCGTACTTGGTAAGATCATCTTTGACTTTGCATGCAACCGTCATTGACTCAACCACCACTTTCGGAGGGAATGAGCGCTTAAGCTTAATAATTACAACTGACGGAATTGTCAGCATGGTGCTCATCTATGTCTAAAGGGTAGTTGTAATCAGTTTAATTAGAAAGAAATGTATTTCTAGATTCCACACTAAGTAGGCATATATACTACAATTCACTATAATGTGATTTCACTACTCATTTAACTTTGTTAGACAATGTCATAACTATAGTAGGCCTATATGGTTGAGAAATATAGATAGTGTGTGTGTGTGTGTGTGTGTGTGTGTGTGTGTGTGTGTGTGTGTGTGTGTGTGGGTGCGTGAGTGTGTGCGTGCGTGAGTGCGTGAGTGTGCGTGTGTGTGTGAGTGAGCGTGTGTGTGT
>JAUTBQ010151243.1:0-13989 GCA_032361185.1 Lepetodrilus ovalis | reverse complement strand
AAACCATCAAAAAACGTTTTCTTGCAATTTGTTTGGGGTTGGCCCACTTTTTTCGTTAGATTGACTGGCCTATTAGTCCTGATAATGATAATGAATAGTAAAAGCCTAATAAATCATAAATTTCTACTAGTCCTTGGGATACCTTTAGCATTGGCCATTTTGGCTTTGGCTACAGGACTAGTGCTAATATTAACCCCTGAAAGTACACTTGTTATTTGTTATTATTAATAGAACATTTGTTTCCCTGCTATCAGTAAGGGTGGTTAATTGGTCTAGAGTAGTTGGAAGTTCTTTATTATTAATGGTGCTAGTATGTATAGCCAAATTAGTATATTGTCCATTGGAAATAGCAGTTATTCTTGGGTGCAACAATGCCTGTGTTATTATGTCGGCATATTGCTGCAATATCATAGAAATACTGTCAACAAGTAGTTAAGAGACTTCCAAGAAAACAATTTGAAAGTTTCCAAGTATACGTAAAGCTGTCTAGAAATGTAATCTTATTGATGATAATTGATATTGCTTTTGTATTTAATTGTGTTAATGGAGGACTCTGATATGTTAGTTTCATTGGCTTGTTTCAGGTTCATGAGAGAAATGTCCAGTCAGATTTCCTGATGATTGTGGTGAAGAAGATTTTGAACAGACGTCGAGATCTGACGGTCATCTTGATGAGTGCCACGCTGGACAGTGACAAGTTCTCGTCCTTCTTTGACCACTGTCCAGTCATCAACATTCCTGGGAGGACATTTCCCGTTGAGGTAGTCACTGCTATACTGCTGCAATCTACCAATTTGTTTTTATGTACTTTCTTAAGAATTATCTAGCCAAATTTAAGACGTAATTTACCAGGACATCTTGCATGGAGCTCTTGTATCTGTGTCGAGGTCATAAGGCTCTTGTATCCGTGTCGAGGTCATAAGGCTCTTGTATCCTTGTAGAGGTCATACGGCTCTTGTATCCGTGTAGAGGTCATACGGCTCTTGTATCCGTGTCGAGGTCATAAGGCTCTTGTATCCTTGTAGAGGTCATACGGCTCTTGTATCCGTGTCGAGGTCATAAGGCTCTTGTATCTATCATTCCGGCTGACGACCACACGAGTCCTGTGGTCTATTATAGATATGAGCTTTATAATAGAATGCACTGTTGGTCAATGTTTGGACTAATCCACATAAATCTGATATATTTGTCCATAGGTTGATCCATTAGCCATGAATGTGGCTCGGGTCATGCAGCCCCAAACTCTAGGCTTCTTTTCAGCTGAATTTCCAATTATCTGTTGCCATGCCTGTGTTTGTTGGTGTAAGTGATAAAACTGAGATTGGAGAAATTGTCGGGCACTGTTGGCCTTGTGAGGCCATGGTGACTTTTTCTTTTTACAAATAGTCAAGTAACCCACATTTGAAGAAGTGAGTTACCCAGATGACACTGATCTTGTGATTACATGTACACCACGAGCGTCATCGTCGGTATGTGCTATAGCTTGTTGATGTTCCAGATCTACCATGTGGAGGACATTGTGCAGATGGTCGGGTACGTGGTTGATGAGGACTCCAAGTACACGCTCAAGTCCAGTCAGCTGGTGCAGGTATGTCCTCTCTCCTCCCCTCTCTTCTCCCTACCACCCTTGCCATGTCGCCCAGTAATACCTATAGATAGGACCTGTCAATAAGCAAACTGTTGCTTAACTTTAGCCTCGATTCACATTCCTTGCTGACAGTATTGTAAGCATGTTAGCGATGGCAGGTTTCGATATCACTTCAAGGGCAGATGCTGCTGAACATTATGTACCGTGGTTGTACTCCATTCTTCAGGAAGAAACTACCACTGTGGAAGTGACGGAGAAGGGAGGCGACTCTGCCCAGGTGGATCTGTACTGGACCCGAGAGGACATCAGTAAGATCGACAAGGTAAGCAGAGCTGTTCTAATCTGTCTGTGTTACTGTCATTTTGACTGTGAAAACAGACTCTTTGATTGTTACTGTTTTACAATTCTATTCTAAATAGGATATTTGTGATGGTTTGATGATTGTGAGTCTGATTGTTTGTTAATTCTTTGGTGACTGTGGTGATTGTGTAATGATTGTGTGCTGACTGTGTGGTGATTGTCTACAGACCGACCTGCCTGCTGACGTGTACAATTTGAAGACCAGGAATGCAGTCACCAGGATGAACATGAAGAGAATCAACATGGACCTCATCATGGTGAGCAAGTGGGTGGTATAGATTGTAGCTTCCAGCATTTGCCAGGTCAAAATTACCTGTGTTTTGTATTACTAATATTATCTGACTGAGCGGACACTATGACCTCTGACCCCAGGCTCTGCTGCATCACCTGGGTACGGTGGAACCATTCTGTGATACGGAGGGTGCAGTCCTAGTCTTTCTGCCCGGACTGTCAGACATTCAGGAGCTGTACGAGAACCTCAACGCCGACCGCGACTTCTCCAACCCTGCTAAGTCAGTACTTACACCTATAGACCTAGGGCATACAACCCAGCCAAGTCGTTACTTACACCTATAGACCTAGGGCATACAACCCAGCTAAGTCAGTACTTACACCTATAGACCTAGGGCATACAACCCAGCTAAGTTAGTACTTACACCTATAGACCTAGGGCATACAAGCCTGGCTATCTAGGCTTTACTATAGTATGTGTGTACCTCACTTGTCTGGCCACAATGCAGCTCAGGCATATGACCCATTCTGTTTGTGTGCATCTTGATGTGGATTCCCTCTGTGTACTACTATGATATTCACATCACCATTGATATTGTTTGTAGATATCGAGTCATGGCTCTTCACTCGGTGCTGTCATCGCAAGATCAGAATGAAGTCTTCAATGTCCCGCCAAGGGGAATTCGGAAGGTTGTCTTGGCAACCAATATTGCAGAGACTGGTATCACCATTCCTGATATTCTCTTTGTCATTGATGCTGGAAAATCAAAAGAAAACAGGTGGGTCAGATGTCAGTTAATAAGTAAATACATTTTGCATTTATATAGCGCTGCTTATCTACCTATAGTCCCTGCTCAAGAGCACTCAGTCATTTGCTATTTCGAAGAGGATGGTTTTCAGCATGAATTTGAAAATATTGACATCATTGGAAGTTCGGGCATCAGCTGGTATATATAGCGCCTGTTGATGGGTTGATGGAACCACTAGCTGCCATTTGTCTTTAAATATTGTCGTATATTGCATAAAATAAAGCTGTTGAGCGACAATATGTGTTTTTCTACCTTGTGTTGAGATACCACTGGTAGCTTTCCCTCACTGCCTGTTGACAAGTGTTTGTTTCTGTTATCATGATGCTTATAACCAGATTCAAATAATTACAGAAGGTAATGTCAGTATAACCATTGTTGTACTCAGGTACATTGAGTCCAGTCAGATGAGTTCCCTGGAGGAGGTGTTTATCAGCAAGGCCAACGCCAGACAGAGGCAGGGTCGAGCTGGTCGCGTCCGGGAAGGCTTCTGTTTTAGGCTGTACACCAAGCAGATGTAAGTACATGTACACCTAGTGTACACCTGTACACAGTTTCCTCCTGCTATAAATTCACAAGTCGTGATGTTAGAGAAATATTCTAGAAAGTGACTCTAAACCCCATTCCAAAAAATAAAATAAATAAAAAAAGACCTAGTGACCATACACACCAAGCAGACGTTGAAGACAACCAAATACAGACATATCAAACCTACATTTCTATTCAATTTCAAAATGTAACCTTAGTTTTATTTTGTTAATAGGTTTGAACATTTTCGTCCATTCACGATCCCTGAGCTGCTGAGAGTGCCACTAGAGGAACTGTGTTTGAACATTCTGGTATGTTACCACCTCCTGTACGTCTGGTATGTATGTTACCACCCCATCCTAGTCTGGAATGTATGTCTGTATATAGGTTTTTACTCTTAGTCCATTTTCACTCCAGGTTCTAAACATTAGATGTGTTTGCTATGGACTATATTATTCTTTTACAACAGATTGCACCATATATACATTGAACCCCAGTGGAATATGTAATATGCAAAATCCTATGTTAATTAGTATTCATCAAATTGCAAACACTTTGCTATTATGAAAGTGTCATCTCCATCTATTTCAGAAATGCAAGTTCGGCAAACCCTCTGAGTTCCTCTGTCAGGCCATGGACCCTCCGTCCCCGATGTCTGTGACGCGGGCGGTGGGGGTGCTGCGAGATGTGGGGGCGTGTGACGGGGAGGGCAACGCTCTGACTCCGCTGGGACACCATCTGGCCGCGCTCCCTGTCCATGTCAGGATCGGCAAGATGCTCATCTTCGCCTCCATCTTCGGCTGTCTGGAGGAGGTGGTACGTTAACTAGTCCTTGTCAATGTCTTAACTTTTGCAATGCTTAACTAGTCCTGGTTAAAAGTCAACTAATACTCATCAAAGGGCAACTAGTCCTTGTCATAGGTTAACTAGTCCTTGTCAAAAATTAATTAGTCCTGTTCAATAGTTAACTACCGTAGTCTTTATCAAATGTGTTGGTGGTAATGTTAGTTAATTTTTGTTGAAATATATGATAATGTACTAGTCTGTATCCTCTCAATTTACCAGACAACAAATATATAACCTTGTACTATCAGTGTTTTGTATTTATGTTATATGTAGCTTCCTTTATTTTTCAATCTACAAATATGTTCCTGTAGGCTGTTATTGCATCGGCCATGACAACACAGTCACCATTTGTTGTCCCCCTTGGCAAACGAGACCTGGCTCAGTCCGCCAAACTGGCGCTGTCTATTGCCTGCTCGGACCACCTGACTGTATACAGGGCGTTCAGCGGGTAAGTACATTGCTCTCGACCTGCTTGTCTGGGTGTAACTGTAGCAGAGTATTGCTCTCAACCTGCTTGTCTGGGTGTAACTGTAGCAGAGTATTGCTCTCGACCGGCTTGTCTGGGTGTAACTGTAGCAGACTATTGCTCTCGACCGGCTTGTCTGGGTGTAACTGTAGCAGAGTATTCTTGACTTTGCTTTCAGAAAAATCAACGTGAACAACAATGTTGTTTTTGTATGATAGTATTAATGTTAATTTGCTGAAGAATAGTATACATATTAAATTGACATGCAGTATTAATACAACTCTATCTCGGCCAATCACTCTGTACATTGGGGACACCTGGCCTTGAAATTCCAACACATTTTGAGCGTGTAATTTCATGCACTGGATGTTTTGTTCCCAAATCCCCATACAAAATTTAGGCGTAAAATCGTACTCAAAATATTTTGTTAATCCAGGGCCAAGAATCAGCTGTGTGTTCATGTGTTTAATCTGTCTGATGTACTAACATGTTCTCATCAGCTGGGTAACTGAAGCCAGTAAGGGGAGACAAGCGGAACAGTCCTACTGCAGCAAGAACTTCTTGAAGAGGAACACACTACTTGATATACAGGTTTGTGTCCATATATGATTCACCTTGTTATGAAACTGGGCCAAGTATGTAAAACCATTGAATTTTAGTACTGATAGCTTGCTCATAACATGATCCAATGTTCTATTGTGTCACAGGTTTCAGTGTTGAAACATGCTTGTTTATGTGTAGTATCTGGATACAGTGGCCCCTCGAAATAACGTGGAAGTTGGGGTCCATGACATACCCCAGGTTATAGTACCTGCCTTATATTCCGTATCCAAAATAACGAAAATAACCTCTGACCTCGCGTTATATCTGAATCCGCGGTGCATTGGACCGTTATGTCGAGGGGCACTGTATTTTTGGTCAAAATATCATATAGATTTGATTGTCACAGTGGCATTGGGTGTCTCTTGTGATGCCTCTCTCATCTCTGATTGCCACAGAACGTGAAGAACGACCTGGTGAAGCTGGTCAAGGCGATAGGGTTCGACAACATCATTCCGACTGCCAGAAGGAAAGCCAGGACGACTAAGTCTGACATCCTGTAGATCAGCAGCAGCAGCAGCAGTGACCAGGGTCTGACTCAGGACACAATGGCCGTGGTGAAGGCTGTGATGACCGCGGGCCTGTATCCGAGCGTGGCCAGCGTCAGTCACGTCCAGGCAGTCGACGCCGTGGCTAATCCCGAGAAGGTGGTGTGTCTGGCGGAGACGGCTCAAGGCATCGCTCAGATCCACCCGGCGTCCGTCAACAGGTATCTGCAGGCCAATGGGTGGATTGTCTACCACGAGAAGGTGCGTGCTCCAAGGTCTGGGGAAAGTCACCTCTTTAACTGCTACCCGTAATTGCTTCCATAATATAACTGTATGAATGGCAGTTCTAGGGTGTAGTTTTATACAGTCAGACCCCATAATAACAGTCGCCATTGTACCACTTTCTCTGCTTACCAGTCAACATTTCATCATTATGGATTACCTACTATGTACTGTAACTCGATGAATGATTGAATCGATGATCTGGTTGTTTCGCTTACAAGTCAGATTTTAACAAAAAACGGAAGTCTAGTAAAACAGGGACTGATTGTACTTGTCTTTATGTATGCGACTAAGTAATACTAATATATTATCTACTGTGCATTGTTGTTGAAAATAAGGTTGTAAAAAAATCAGAATCACTGTGAACCAACATGATTGTCAAACATCATAGCCTATGTGACCCTGATAGCTGTGACTACTTTGGCAGGTGAAACTATCACGGGTCTATCTGAGAGATTCGACGCTGATATCATCCTACCCGCTGCTGCTGTTTGGAGGCGATATTGAAGTGAAGCACACTCAACAGGCCGTCTCTGTAGACAACTGGATCCAACTGAAGGTAAAGCTTCTGGGTTCCATGTAGCGGTCATCATCTCGCAATGTTCACCCGGTCATCATCTCGCAATGTTCACCCGTAGTGCAATGGTCTTTCTGTGGATCAGGCCTGTTATACAATGCCCCCTCGATATAACACGGCACGATGCACCGCGGATTCGGATGTAACGTGGGGTCAGAAATGGATCCCATTTTCCCCACTGTTATTTCCCTGTAATATCATACAAGGCGGGTACTACAACGCACGGGTGAGGGAGGGGGTGTAGGGGCAGAGGTATGTCATGGACCCCAACTTCAGTGTTATATCAAGGGGGACACTGTATATGCATAGAGTTTACAGTTCAAATACTAGGGTGTGTTCAGGACATGCTACATTTCTCTATGCTACTTTTCTAAAAGTAGTGGCTGAACGATTTAGTAGGAAAATAACAGGAAATTGGTTTGCGCATGCGTGCAGTCCATTCACTTAATGCTTTGCGTTTTCCTATTTCCTACAAAACACTACGAAGTAAAAGGTAGCATTATGTAGTACTACATGTGTTGGTTGAACGGCTACAATACACGCTGTACTTGACTGTATATTCTGTATTCAGGCCAAGGCAAAGATTGGAGTCATATTCAAGGAGTTGAGATATCTCCTGACAGATATGCTACAAAAGAAATTGGACGACTCGTCAGTAGATCTGAATGGTGAGAATCATGTTGCAGTAGTTCACTTTCTTGAATGAGTTTTACTCATGTGTAAATAATATTTAGGCTTCTTTTGCTTAATGTCATTGTTCACATTCAGACTTTCTGATTACATTGCAATTCACTTGAAGAAAGTAATACCTTGGAATTTCAGATGACAAGCTGGTACCACTGCTACGAGAGTTGATCATTGCAGAGAAGACGTGATATTGCAATCCACTGTATCCTAAATATTGTAAATATATCATATTTTATGCACATCGATTCATGTCTGTTGTCTATAAACAGGTTATGGCCAAGTGAGCGAGTGATTATGGAGTTTAACGTCGCTGCGGGAATCTTATGGCCAAGTAAACACCCAATTGGAATAATTTTGTGACATCATGAAATACAAGATATCTGCTCACACCTAAATGCTAGGTTTTCATTATGATGTTATGGTCATGAGGTGCCTCTACAAATCAAATTACTGCCAATTTGAATTTCACGAATTACAATTATACATAATTTCTAGTCGGATTTGACTCGGGATGTCTATTCTATGAAAAATATTTCAACATATATTGGACACTGAAAGTATTTTCAGTTTGTAAAAGTTGATAATTTTATCTTTTCGCCCATTTCCGCCATAATGAGGCCATCCACATATTAGGTCTGAGCATAATGGTAAACACCGATCTCCACACACATACACACGCACAGTACACTGTAAATAATGTTCCTCAACTGGTGTAATTAAGAATGCTTCTTAAAAATATTTACTTGCATTTGGTAGTACAGTGCATATGAATTTTTTACTTAGCAGAACAGTGTATGTGATTCTACCTCTACTATCTAATTGCAGGTCTGGGTATCCTTTCATGAAGCTCTCTTATCCACTAAGAGACCATAGCTCTCCCTTTACCGATGTCTTAGTGGATAACAACGCATGTCCAAACAATACAATGTCAATACCTGCCTGAGCCTCATACTTTACACTATTCACAAAATCATAAATATGACCACAAAGAAGTATATTTTTTATTTCAAAAAGTAAACATTTGATATCACAAAATGCTTGGTACATGGTCCTGCCATATATCACAAATATTTGTAAGAAATATCTTGATTAAATACAACACAGGAATGCTTGTTTGTTGACAAATGACCATTAAACATTACTTCAACTTTGATTATGGTCAGTGTAAAACTGCTTCTATCACTTATTTCAGGCCTGCCTTTCAAATACATATCCATAATCAGTACAAACAAAAACTATCGGAAGTTTATGGTCAATCCATTTGTATCAAAATGTGCATATGTGGTTTAATCACGTTGATATATATTAATGAATATACAAGGTAAAAAAAATAACATCTACAAATGATGGACGGAATGGTGGAGAATAAAAACATGACCAACACCAAAAAATAAATTCGAAGTTGGACAAAATATAAATGAATATGTTAATTGAATACTATATAGTATGCCATAACAATGGTCAGGTGTGCATAATGTCATCAACATTTCATAAAATAAAATCTATTGACATACACTCATAAAGTTTTGATTCAAACACTTATTATGTTTGGTTTGCATTCATAAATAATTTTTAATATAGGATCTATTTTTTAAAATTGTAACCGAAAAATTACACTTTGAGAGTTCAACATGTTTCATGACAGATAAATCCATACGGGGGAAAAGATTAACATTTTATGTGTGAGCCTGTAAGTGATGCTAGTGTGTGCCATATTGATACAAAATCCTGAAATCCTGTAAAGACGTAGGTACACAAAACATTTACATCTGTGAAACTAATTACATGTATCTTCAATATAACAGAGGAGTCGGTTATCCGAAAAATGTCCAAAATTCAGTGTTTGATTACTTTTTTTTATACAAACCATTATTAAATCATGATGTCAACTACAACATCAAAGATTGCCGAGAATAGTTTAGTTTATGGAGAAAATTTTGGATCTGGGGAACTGTTGGGTAAAACATGGAAAGGTGCTTGAATATATGATTTATGTAGGATGGAAATACTGATTGTGCTCTAAAAATAGACAAAACTTGTACATCAAAGCATATTAAACAATTACATTTTGTGCTGTTGTTCTTCAGTTACATGTACAATATTTAAGTTAGAAAAATAAAATAATTTTCATGATTCTAGGCAAACTGATTTATCCAGCATGATGGTTCTAAATGTGAACACATAATACCTTAAAACTTTGTGTCTGATAGAAAGATATTGCCCTTGTTTAAAATAATTCAACATAATGTGATAAGAGGGGATAAGCAAACACTTGCTGTAATGTCTTCAATTATTTTCATTCATATTACAATTAACAACATGGTTCAAACTTAAAATAAGTACATAAAGAAAAAGCAAATTTTTTTTATTGTTAAATGCCATCATTTAAGGAGAATTATAGGTAGCCAGTGAATACTGGTAAAATGAATGCTGGTGAGTTCGATAGCATTGCTGTGAGTGTCCGAGTTCAATCTCTGTCTTTGCTGTAACTGGACGCGGCACTGCCAGATCGTTTGGTGATTGACCCCATTGATGTCCTTGACCCGAAGCTGTCCTTCATCTCAGGCTTACCTTTGTCCCCTGGTGACGGCTGGTCATTGAGGTCAGAGTTCAACATCTGGAGAGCTGTGTAAAGCACAGAAAGTAGAACGTGGCTAGATCTGTCTGTAGCACATAGGTAGAGAAATTAGGACACAAGTTTTCACACTTAATTCATAGTTTTCTGTGAGCATTTAAAATAATTTAACTCTACCAAATAAAACCATGACAATCTGATACATTAATTTCACTGATGCAAGCTAATGAAGGCCAATTTGTATTTTAAAAGCCTTCTATTGTAACCAGTTTTGATATCTTTGCATCATAGACTGGTAGAAATGATTGAAAATATCAAAATTCAACTGATACACCAGTATTAGAGTTACCTACCTTGATCTGCTAGGTCCCAGGAGTCTCGGTCTGCGTTGTGGTCACGAATGTACTCCATCACGCGGTTCAGCTTTACCTCCTTCATCCGAGGTCTGAGCCAGACAACACAGCATCATCATTAGTACCCTAGTTACCAGCCATAGCGTCATACACTGTACATGTCAACCAATGAGCGAGCTTCTCATAAAAGCATACAATCACAGATGGTTGATCTATATACTGGACAAAGGAATTTTTATCTGATGACTACTTACCAGGGATCGAAATTAACCTTAAATCTTACTAATTTGAATAGTGATACAAATGACAAAAGACATGAAGTTCTACTAGTCCTTAGGATACCATTAGCATTGGGAGAAATGGTCCGGGCTAGTGGAATAGTGTTAATTTTCAATCGCTGCTTATGTTTTATTTGTCTACCCCAAAGTTGTTATTTACTGATGTACGTGTTCCCAAACACTTGATAATTATGAAATATTTCATATTTTATTTGAATAAAATAAATGTAGCTCTAATTATCTGGGTATCCTTTCACGAAGCTTTCTTATCTTCTAAGAGACTGGTAGCGCTCTCATAGCAGTGTATTAGCTATCGGCAAAGCGAGCGCTACCAGTCTCTTAGTGGATAAGAGAGCTTCTAACTTACAAGATGGAATACCCCCTCAGTGTATCAACAAAAAGGGATTTTGGCGATTTAAATTGATGATAAGTACATGTATCACAGATGAATGTAGTTTGCATTTATGACTCAAATATAGTCAGTCCTACGCACTTATTGAAATCTGTGATTAAATACTTGTCTATATTGTTGACATTATACAACAGACTTGGGATTCTTCAGTATGGCATCATTCTTGGACTAGAATGGATTTCTGGTAATCATATTACTCGGGGTAATTGATGGATGTTAAATAGACAATGGCCATATTATTTACAGGAAAATGTGTATGACAAATGATCATAATGAGCACTAAGATAATAATGAAAACAGGAATACTGTGATTGTAACTAATATTATGACGGCGTAGGATGATGCATACTTAAGTCCTGGCGTCTCCATCATAGTGAAGATGATTCTGGCAACAGCTCTCTGGAGACGCGGATCTTTGGTTCTCACAAACTGGTCGAGTGCGTCTCGAATCTTCTCCTGGTCAACCAACTTCTGGCAGGTCTACACGGGAACGTTGAGATGAATGTCAGCACTTATTCTAATTAGACCTACCATACTGATGCTAATGTTCTACCAAGAGATGACACAACAAGACAAAATTGGTAATTTAACCAGGAACCATGGGTACTTAATATAGTGACCCATTTATAACAAGATCATATTTACGGTAATGAATTTATTCATTTCAAAGTGAAAATAATTTCTAGTCTTTAATGACTAGAAAATATTTCCACTTTGAAATGAATATTGAATGTTCTTCTAAAAAAACTATGGCGACACATTGTTTTCAGTGAATTTCTCATACTCTGTGGGTAATTATCTACATATTAGTTGCTAGACTGATGCAGGACACACCTCCTTGTTCTCAGCGAAGTAGATGAGGATCTTGGCAGCCAGCAGATAGTTTCTCACGTCCATTGTCCGGAACGGTAGCTGGAGTAGGAGTTCCATTAGGTCCTCCTAAACACACGAGGGGGAGATAACTCATTACAACCTCATGAACACATGAGGTGGAGATAACTCTTTAAATTCTCCAGAACATGAGGGGGAGATAACTCATTACATTCTGCTTCAAGTTCAATATATACATCAAGAGGGATAATTCATTGCATCTACACACCAATTAACATCAATCAATGTGCAGGAGCCAATAATTATACCATTTCTAGTTGACCAATTTCTCTAAATTCTAAGTCACCGAAGTTACTTAAGTTGATAATAATCACCTGAACACAAATAATGTCTGCACTTTCAATTGCCATCAGCTCCAAGGCCTGTAGGGCGTCTTTCAGTGTATCCGGGTCATTGCTACGGCACAGCTGAGTGAGAGCTTGAGCTGAAGTAGATATCGCATTAACATGTCAAAGGATGTGTGTTGTATGGTTTCAGATAGGTGTTTTTTAAATGGAAAACTGTCAGAATTTTACAAAGTCAACTGATTTTGAGAATTGTTCTACAAAATAATTTCCTAACTCTCTGACTTTGATCACTGCTCCAAAAGAAAACAGTGTGTGCACCTGGGATATTCCTGTGGATGAGCTGAGCCCGGATGTCTGAGTTGATCGCCAGCTCGTTGAAGATACTTGCTATCCATCGCTGACAGACCACACTTCCAGTGTGAGCAGCGTGAGACAAGTCCACTAACCTGGAAACAGAAAACTGCATAGTATCAGCTAGGCGCTGGTTGAACTCATTCTACCCATGAGGTAATGAGTGTGTAACCAGTCATACTAGGTTGGCCAGTTTCTACTGGGCTACAGGAAATCAAGGTTAACAAACTATATTCCTACTGCAAGAAAACATTGCAATTGTTAGTGTAGTATCTACAGTTACCTGATTTCACTTGTTTTATCAGAAGTACTTAACAGTTGAAAGGTGCACTATGACATGCCTGGGATAAAGTTGTGTATCCAATGACGGCAATGTTGCATCCCAAAACATTTCCTACAGCTGAATTTGAGGGCCTTAAGTATGATAAAGTATAGGTCAATAGGATAACATGCTAGTACTTGACGATTCGTGAAAAAGATATTACTTTTCACGAATTGGCTGTTATGATAATGTTATCTGACTTAATATACAGCACGTGCACTTTGTGAACATGCCCACTCTCCGGCTGTACACACAATCTCAAATGATGAATTACAAAATTGTACGTTCTTAAATGATGATGAACAGAAAACTGTAGATTTTCCAATGGCCAAAAATGGCGGCTGTATTGTAACATTAGATCAGCAAAGAGAAAGTGAAAAAAACTAGAGACTGTTACTGAATGGTGGCCCTACCCATGATCAGCAATGACAGCACTCTTGTTTTCCTCTGATTGGCTGACGATGGTGAAGATGGTCTCGGCGGCACTCTGCATGACTCTAGGACACTGGGAGTGCAGGAGTGCCGTCAGCTTGCTCACGTTGCCAGTGTTCACAAACGTATCCTGAGAAGAGAGGACAACTGATTCTCAATACATGTATACATGATCAAGGGCAAATAATCCAATTTTGATCACTTGTAGGTTTGGTATGCAATCATATAAGCTAGAGCATACCTGTATGGATGGTATAGTAATGAGCTCTCGGAGGGCATTGAGAGCATGCTCTTGAGTCGCTTCATCTGGCTGCAGGGCAAGGGATATGAGGATATCCAACCTGTAGAAGTGAACAGTAATTCAATATGTAGATTATCTGGTACTTGCGCGAATATGGTTATGGTTTTGTAGAGGGGTACAAGTGTGCCAAGACTAGGATTTTCATTACCAGGCATAACACTACACTAAGGACATCTGTCTGTGATTGAGAGTGCACAGGGACCAGCATGTAATACTAACTGTCTGTGATGGAGGGTGCCAGGGACCAGCACGTAATACTAACTGTCTGTGATGGAGGGTGCCAGGGACCAGCACGTAATACTAACTGTCTGTGATGGAGGGTGCCAGG
>JAUTBQ010151232.1:0-13989 GCA_032361185.1 Lepetodrilus ovalis | reverse complement strand
TCTCTCTGTCTCTCTCTCTCTCTCTCTCTCTCTCTCTCTCTCTCTCTCTCTCTCTCTCTCTCTCTCTCTCTCTCTCTTTATCACTCCAGTGTCATAGTGTGGTTCATTCTATTTATCTCTTATGTATTCTGTTCATTATCTCTTTCTCTCTATCTTTCTTTCTCTATGTGTGTCTTTCTCTCTCTCAGTGTCTTTCTCTCACTCTCTCTCCTCTCTCTCTCTCTCTTTCCATCTCTCTATTCCACCCATCCTTCTTTATAATTAAACATTCATGGTAATGGTCAGTTGTTGTATATAATACGGTAAGCCAATCCTTTTCCTGATAGCATTGCGAAGATGTACTTTGTCAATAACTGAATCTTCCAGAAGAGTATAATTCCTCACATTGTTCTGATGTATTTGTCAAAACACAATTGTACAAATACTTGATAATGATTTATTGCCGAGGTGACAAAGGTCCATTATTACATTCTTGGTGTTCAGTGAAGTGAACAGGCCACACCAAAGGACACACGGATCAATTGTACAGCAGATATATGTAGGGCAAATATCAAATATACAATCACAAATGATAATAGAAGCATGACAAATTGGTCATTTTCAGTATGTTGATTGAACTTCTCTTACATGGCAAGGTTCATAATGGCCATTTTAAAATTACTTTTTTATTGTATAGAAAGTGTTCTGGCTAATATATATTTATATTAGAAAATTCGTGACTTGAAATCTGTAGTTTTTATCTTGAGCCTGAGGGTGGTCAGGGTTAACAAGTGGGTGTGAACAAGTGGTAATTATGGACCCATTGAATGGCGGACATGTGACCGGCACCTACTGGAGATCAGGTTTTGTTGTTAAAGTGCTGTCACACTCTTAATTACAATTAAACAGCCGCAGTTAGTGTAAATTACAGTGATGTTTGAGAAAGGAAAACAGCAAAACAAAAAGCAGTGAATTGCTGTTGACTTTAAGTGGAGGTTAGGCAACATATGCTTTGAAATTTGGCTAATCTTGTAAATAAATATAGACATAAAATAGCTGTTTCCTTCCTTGCCTCGGGCGATTGTGTTGTCAGTGGAACCTGCTGTTTTATTCCTATTGTGTGGGTAACAATGCATCAGGTATGACATAGGTAACTGCCTGTCTACTGCTACAGGTGTCTGGGTGGGCGTGACAATGGCTGGCCTCATGTGGCTCAATAACCTAAAGTATCCTTTTCCGAGATAGAAGAGAATACTTTAGGTTATCGAGCCTCCCCCCATCCTCATCTTGGCTCCATCCCCCCCCAGGATGTCAGTGTATGTACCACTGCCCAAGTGTCTTAGTCCAGCAGTAGTCCGTCAAACATGTCTGGCCTCAGGGCTCGAGTTTGATGATTGATGGTTTCTGGTTATCACGACCTACCGAGATGCATATATGAAATGTGTGGTAGAACTCTTCAACTGCTAATGGGATTTCACAGATCTAGAAGGTCCTTATATTGCACTTAACACATACCTGCAAACTTGTACATATCTGTCAACTGGATCCTCGGAAAATGATGTCAAGGTTAAATGTCAACATTTGGATGATGGGTCAACAGATGATCTATTAAGTGTAATAACTAGGTGTGCATAGCCCACCACAATGATGAATAAAATTTATTTATTGTTATCCAGATGTATATATGACCTCCATATTCTCACATTGATAGGCAAACAAGTGTAGTTACAATTCTACAGTGATGTAGTGATAGAAACTTATGTAAAATACAGTGTCACATTTGTATCATTTTGAAATAGAGCGAAACCTTGACCTGTCATATTATGGTAATAATATCAAATGTACAATTAAATTTGCCAGGAATTATTCTCTTGGAATGTTAAAGAAAAACAGTGATATATTTTTTTTATCATTAAATAGCATATCGGTGAAATATTCCTGCTGCGACCTAAACCACTAATTCAATCGTAAAATATTTCATAAATGTTCTAATTGAATATATTATTATGACAGAGTCGATTATTTCTATATTTTATTTTACTTTCACCTTTCTTGATATCACACCAATGTATCAGCCATACATTTGATCTTTTTTCTTTTTCCAAAATCCACTTATTAACAATTCTGGGTACAGGTGTTATGTTCTTACCTACCTACATGGGGTTCATAACCCTGTGCTGAAATCGTGAGCATTATTACTGAATCCATCGTGAGCATTATTACTGAATCCTTAACCTGTGTAATGGAACCTTTTGTTGTGAACCATTTTGAACCCAATATTATCAACAAGGACAGAGAAACCCAGATGACTTACTATACCTTCTTAGGACATCTTTGTGAAGATGGGCCACAACTTAAGTGAGTCAATATTGTCGCAATCCTCAAATTATATATGTGTTGCAGACACTACCTCCTAATGATAATACTAATATTGTATGTATACACATCTAACACATTTAGTAGAAATTACGTAAAACCATCGCACACATTATATCAGGATTATTTGAGCGGAATCACAGACACATTATCTGGCTGGGCAAACACAGGTACATCATAAGCAGAGTGCTGTTGACGAGCTCATTCTGTTCCGTGTTTACTTTACACATATTGAGTAACTAGCTATCTAAACACGTATGAGTAAATATATGAGTAAATTGCATGCCTGTTTTGTTCAGATATTGTCGAGCTAAAGGGCGACTCCAATTTCATTTGGTTATTCAAAGGTTTTGGACATTGGTCTATGTCTTAATGCCTGTATATATATATATAGGCGAGGAAATATTGTTGGAATATAATACATCACCTGTAACCAGGTTTTGTTTTATTTGTTTTTGTTTTTTTGGTTGTTTAGAACTCCTTTAGAGGTTATTTTATCATATCACATTTCGTCAGTTTACTACAGGAGTAAATCTTCCAGCACTTCAACACCTGTAGCACATAGTGTTGGGGTAAACCTGTGAGCCGCTGTTGGTACTCACACACCAATGATAGCTGCTGACAGTGCACCCTATCATGACTGTAATTAGAAACTTAATGTCCTTGGCTACCAGAGTGGGTTTGAACTAGGAATGTTTAGCTACAAAGTCGACAGATGGTCCACTGTGCCACGATCTGGCCATGGTAACTTGGATAAATCTTTCGGCCATGGTTTTTATCGGCATACACACTTTTTATCAGCATGATGAGGTTATTTCCCCATTAATGTTCTCTATCATGTACGTCTGGAGGGCCATGAAGTCACTGAAGATCTCATGTCAGAGGTCAAAGTCATTGGCTGTTGTTGACGGTGGTGAACCACTCTCTCAGGTATAATCTTATATACTCGGCTCAATCAACCAAAGAGCTGATAGGTATGTACTCGATCAATCTTGGATCAGATCGGTCAAGATCACCATAACAGCAGGGAATTAGCCATACGTGGATGACTGGCATTTTGTGTGATGTATGAAGCACAAGATTAATGCATTGGTAGCAACTGGACTGGTCAGTTTTCAAGATATGTGTCATCGTGCATGTGTCAAAGATTCCCACTTCAATATTGAGCAACAAATCACTTATATTTATTACTTACTTTTGTGATATTTGTAGCAGTTATATTTTATTCTTTTCCGATACAACACACTGAAACATTGACATTTGGTAGATTTGTGAAAGATATACATTGAGAAGTATGAGTGATATTTTCATAATGTTATTTTTAACATGTGTAATAGATTGTGCTAACACTAACACTGGAGGTGTGTAGAAGTGTAAACTCAATCTGAGCCTGGTGCTGTATTGTAGGAACCGCAATGCATGAAGGACAAATAACAGTCGATTAAATCTAGAGATACATGTATACGTGACTTTTTCAATACAGTATTTAGTGTCATGCAGCAGTTAGTGTCATGAAAACAATAAAATTAAGACCTGGAAACAATCAGGTTAAGAACGCTTATGCTGGACTTTAATAAATAATTGTGGTTTATATGGATACGACCTAGATAACATCTACGATATCCGTGATATGGAGAAACTAAAGACTAATCTTAATGTAGTAATGTCACATAGTGCTGTTTAGCATGGCACAGAATTGTATTTACAATACATAATATACCTTTACTGCAGTATTCTGTGGTTTAGTACGTCTCCACCCAATCTAAGCATGAGGGTGATGTTCTGTTTGTTAGGTGGATTTAATTAAACTGGTATTTCTAAAGTGATGTAATATTTGATACTCGAGGGTTGGATTATTTTCTATTCTCCTGCTATCAATGGAGATCTGGAGGTCGGATACTTGCATGGTACATGCAGTGTATGGCCTGGGGCGACTGGTCATCTGTCCGTATATCTGCCCACGTCGTTGTAGCCCTGTAGGTAGATCAGGTTCAGGTCAATAGGTTGGAATCTGGCCAAATCTCGGCGTAGTCGACCCAAGTAGCTGCATGAGAGTCCTGCTTGATAGATGGGTCAATAAATATTTATCACCCGCTTGGACGATAAAATTTGGGTTGTAAACCTGTGGGGTACCTGGGGTTCATTGAGAAAACGAACGACCTGAATGGCCGGCCAGACAGGTGACATGAGTGGACCAGAGGTGGTGGTAAATGACCACTGTCAGTGGTATACTGAGCCACACCAGTGTCAAATCACTATTGGGAAAATACCTGGCGTTTTATGACATTGTTGAATATATGATAAATAATACCGCTCTATGATGTTTGATTTGAATATGATATATGACCCCATGAAAGTTAAGCAGGCGATTATAATGCCCAAAACAATACATGTCATGTTAGTCATTATAGCTGGAAAATGTTATTCCCCTTAATTTTGATTATCATCTCAAACTATGCTTGCTTTGATTAGTATTATTTACAAGACTGCACATGGGACTATTTGAGTCAGTTATGTCATGAATGTTATCCTTCAGTTCTTTGAATTCAGGTATTCTATTCTTTGCTTTTAATAAAGGTAATGACATTATCAATACTAATTTCTTGAATAGCAGGTATGGTGTCATGGAATTGAGTCATAAACAACCAGATCGGTACTTTCCTCTATAATAATAATAGGTGAAAACAATCAACTATTTCATCTACTTCACATGGAGATAAACACTGTCGGAATTAATAAGAAATTATATCAGAATATTTATGGCAATTCACATCCGGATCTACCAGTTTCAGCTACAAACAATAATGTGAACAGTTTTACAATAATAATGATGGATGAAGGACTATCAATTCTCTCAATTGTTTTTTCCCTTGCACTGTTTCCTGTGTTGTGATGCATTACATTCACAGCAGGAAATTGGGGTTATCGGGGATCAGCATCTGTAATGCCAGATAACCAGTTTTAGTAGCAGTTCTACAATCATATTGTGGGATAATAATATTGGTTACAGCTGAAATATGCGTCTTTAATCTTTGTAGAAAGAGTCCACTTACCTGCCTCCAGTTAACTGATAGATATCGCAATTCTGTATCCCATACATACAAATTCAGCTAAAGGATAGAATATCACTAATTCAATCTTAAAGGAAGATATCATTCTCTTACTTTGTAATGCGCTTTTTAACAGTCTATACTTGAAAAAGGTACTACAGTATATACATTTTGAAGAAAAGGAAATAATTATGTTTTACTCTCTCTCCCAGGCATCAAAGTTCATCATCATAAAAGTTACCTTTCCTACGTGACAACAATAGGATGCACTGTCTGTACTGTGGCAATGCAGTTATCATCCTTAGTCTGTTGGTCCCAGCCACTGCTCACAGGTTCACTGCAACATTAAGTGCTACAGATTCTGCAGGTTTCCTCCTGGCATAAACTGACAAGCCATGATATGTGAAAGTATCTTGAAAGCGTCTCTGAACATGCAAGAAAAAAAACACCTATAAATCCCCTATTTGTGACATTGAGGAAGTCTTCCTATTGTTCAGGGCTCTCGACTATAAATTGTACAGTTCATTCTAAGGATTGCCGATTTATGTCTAGATTGCGTGACTGCTAGAATCAGTATACAATGACATTACTTGTTGAATTTAGCTGCACTTTAATTAATAGGTCTGTAATTAATGGCTTTTGTATGTCTGCAGTCCTGAAATTGAACAATAGTCCTTGTATTGTGCAAGTTGTCTTTGTTGTCCCATTCTTTAAAAGTTGTTATTTGATAGTGTACTCATTGGTACAGACTATATAAATAGAATTGTGCATGCATTTAAGACAACAAAGGTATGAATTCAGAACTAATTTTAGGAATTGTTAGCAGTTTGTGAATTAATGTTAAAATCCAGACTGAGATTATATGAACTATTGCATTGTCAATCATTGTATCGAGTCTTGGCTGTTCTAATGGGCAGTTTGTGATATACTGTGCAAGCTGATATCCCTGCGATATATCTTGGACCCATTTGCGAATTCACAAACTAAATATTAAACAATTGAATATCAGCAATATTTAATTAGTTTAGTTATTAATCTTAAATGTAAGAAAATATTAGGTTTAAATAGTGTGTATGGTTTTCTATGCAAAAATGACAAAAGAGCATAAAAGGAAATAGTTTGCTTCATCAGAAAATGGAATTAATAATGTTGGTGTGAATAAATAATGAGCAAGCAATTGGTAACCAGTGGAATTCATAACAAGACTGAACATGATGTGAACTTTGACATTAGTGTTGGGTCTTGTCTTCTTTGTGTGCATCTTGCTACGATCTATCTATCTTAGGCAAAGTCTGGTCTGGTGTAGGATATCTGTTACCTCGTATCTCTAGGTATTTCCTGGGATCATGTCACGCCACAGAACGTACAAATAATATACTTCCCCACGGACTCCACAGATCAATTAAATGTTCGAGTTTAGGTTGATGTATTTACTAATTTAAAATATTTGAAATTCCTTTATGCCCCGGTATACCTGTGTGGTGATCACGTCACACACTTACCTGTAATCTGTTCATAAATTTCAAGGTAGGTCGTTTTTAACGACATACTAGTGATAGTAGTGGTAGGATTGGATGGTGCATGGCCTTGTCGCCGAGGGAGGTATATTGAGGTGACAAGAGTGATCGATCTGGTGATCAAATAGCTGGCTGGTTAACCAATTTGTACATTGTAATACAGATACGTATAACACCCTAATTGAGTGGATTTCTACTGCAATATCACACATGGATATATGACAAATGGATGCAGATCAGGCTGCTATGTAAGTACATGTGTTGTTACGCATTATACCACCAGCTAGTTTGTTCAGTCTTGTATTTAAAAGAACTGGTGACAAAGTGGTTGTTGTCTCTTAAGGACAGGTGCACTCATCTTCCTCTTTTCATATGGATTCTTGTCACACAACAAATATTTCAACATCAACCCGAACTGTATTTCTTGGTGACAAACTACTCTGCTCTGTGAAACCGACGAGCTTTCTTATTCAACTTTCTATGTCTCCTGCAGTAGTTTAATTACCAGTACATAAAACATAACTTGGGTAACAAGGAAGTTCTGAAATTACAAATGTTCTCAGACCATACAGCCAATGTCAACTCAACTGTATTTTTCGAAGGAAAAATACTATGCTCTGTGAACACCGTGAACTGCCTTATTTAACACACTGTCGTTGTTTTCTTTATTTAACACATGTAGCTTGTTTATTTCGAGAAGATATTCCTCATTAGCTTATACCTATGATATACCAGGAAGTATGGATTTCTCTGTGTCCATTGATATTGATGTAAAGAATTTACGAATTTGGTAAAACCAACCAATCGCCAAGAAGGTGGAAAAGTTGAGTAGATTACCTTTGGTCTCTGGACCCCAATCGGCAATGTTATTGTGTATTCATAACATACTACAATTGTATATGGTATATTATAAATGTAGGTAATGTGTTTACAACTGTATATATTTGATTGGGGTTGATGTTTCGAATGAAGGTTCATGCCGTTCTTTATAATAATAGCCGTGTATTCCATGACGGCTGAAGTCAAGGCCATCCAGTTATTGTTTACCTATGTCTTTGACATCATGAGGATATTACCTCCATTGAATAATGGATGTGACCTGTGACAGTCTGGTGGTGACCTCTGGTGGCAGTTCCAGACTAGCTCATGGTCATCATGCCAGGAGTCAGGAATCATGCACAGACATGGACACTTCATGGTGTAATTTAGAGCATGACACTTTTTGAGGGGGCATTAATTACAACGTGCAGCAGTAGTTCATTTTTAATAGTAGCACATGTACATGCATATTTGAGTCTTTTTCAATGTTGAAATGATGGCAATTTTGATGACAGTATCATAATACATAGTAATGATATGACACCTATGTAAGCATATACAGTGACCCCTCGATAAAACACGGTCTGAAGCACCGCAGATTCGGATATAACACGGGGTCAGACGTGGATCCAATTTATATTTTCGTTGTTTCCCTGTAATATCGTATGGCGGGTACTACAAGGCGGGGTATATTATATCGAGGGGACACTGTATATGTATGCCAAAATGGCTTATAAGTGGTCTATAAGAATATGAGAAATATTGATATAGAAACTTGATGTATTACTGTTAGAATATATGGCACTCTATTTCTTGAAAGTCCTTAGAATGAATCTAAAGAATTGTTTGTAGTATTACAAGTAAGAGTTGTTTGTAGTGTTACAAGTAAGAATTGTTTGTAGTGTTACAAGTAAGTGTATGAGATGGAGGTTACAACAGCATGCAATATGAACATGTTCCTCTGGTTAACTTGGATAATCTGTGTACTGAACAATTGGAGACAAATATTATTACTTGGAGCAATTGTGAGCAATTAGGATCATGTGTAAACAAACATGAAAAACATTGATAGTTATGAGCTGGTCTGTCAGTCCATCACAGCCCCAAGGAACTTCAAGGAAGAATAAATCCACTGTATGAAGTAATTACAAATAATTTCAAGTGCTCCGTGTGTGTAGGCAAGTATCATAGAATTATTGATATTGTCGTCATGGTTACTAAGAGGGGTATCATTACCAGTTGTTATTGTTGGTCACAGTCAGCTGATAGTATGCTGATACATTTACCACTGGTGGTTGGCGAGGTGGGCAATGGGGTGGTGTGTGTGTGTGTGGGGGAATTTGACAATGCTGGGGTGCGTTCAACAAACGCTACATTTCAATACGTAGTGAATGTGGTGCTACGTGAGCCTTTCAGCCAGCCATCTGTAGTGCTATGTAGTACTACATTTCACTACGGCTCTGGACCGTGTAGGACTTGTAGAAAACTCAGAAGCAAAGCGATACACTACTGGCCGTTCAGCCAACTACTACGCGTAGTGAAATGTAGTGTACTGTAGTGTATGAATGTAGCGTTCGTTGAACGAACCCCTGGGCTGTGTTAATATTAATATGTATTCATGTGTATTACTGCACGAGCTGTTCAACCGGCATCCATTGTGGTCATACGTTTCAATACAAGTTTGGACCGAGTATTGTCGTGTATGAAAGCCTGAAGTACGACGTGAATGGACTGGATGTGTGCACAAACCAATTTCCTGCCGTTTTCCTACTAACCCATTCAGAAAACTACTACATTGAGGTGTAGTGTATGCTATGTATTGTCAGGTAAACACAGACCAATTTCATGTCAGGAATTTGTTCATTATCCTTGGCTTAGCTATAAGCCATGGGTTTTACAAGTTACTTCAGCAGATAGGCATTACTTTTCCCATTTCGATACTACATGTATTTTTGTACATCAGACTGATCGGTCTTCCCCGAGACATGAGAAGACATCACACAGTAGGAAGGGATCGGACACCATCGCTGTTGATCTATCGGACCCAGAGTGTTCAGGTAACTAACTACCAGTCTTCCTAGCCTACAGTTTGATCCATGATTGCGTCATACCAAAAGACGTTAATGGCGATCGGGCACTTACAAGAGCGCTGTGGTATAGTATGGTGATGTCGCATCTCCGAGTACACTTCGCAGTTGAAAGAAACGCGGCCTACGATGTCTGTATCCATTGTGGACTGTATCCAGTATCAGCCATGCCGTACGAGTATTTCTGTGACATAGATGAAATAGATTGGATTACTATCATGTAAGACCTCTTGTCGCTGTTTTTATTCCAGGCCCCTCGTCCATCTCGTCTCTGGTCAACGAAAAGGGCAGTGGTTCTTCTGGCAACTTGGAGGGCCTCAAAGAAGGTAAAACTTATGACAGGAATCATATTTAGTCACTCCTTTTTGTATTTCAGGTATGACAATTTTCTGCAGATCAGCCAATGTAGTTGTCCAGGCGTTGATTTATTTGTCCTGGATGTGGCTGGAGGGCCCCCAAGAACTTTGGCTTGTTTTCCACTGAAATCACAATTATCTGTTGCCATGCCTGGTATATTGTACCCAGTTAATGCTATTTTGTCTTTGAGTGTATGTGTGTGTGCGTGTGTGCGTGTGTGCATGCGTGTCCATTAGATGGGGTTATTTTTCATGGTATTTATGTTTTTCATTTGAGGCCTTTGTCAATGAGATAGGTTAGTCAGGTTAGTTTAGTTGTCAAGTGCACATATATCGACGATCTCTGTGACGAGAAACGTCCCCGTTTCAGATGACTTTAGCGACGGTCGTCTGGAGAAGAAAGCACCAAGGAGGAACCTGATAGCTAGTTTCTGGTCTGGCCCGGGTTTCACACCCATCACCATTCCTTTGTGAGTATACTCGCATCTCCATCACATTTATAACATCCAGGTATCGTTTCTCGAAGCTCTCATATCCAAAATGAGACCATAAGCACTCTTGTAGCGATCTCTTATATATGGTGCTCGTGCACTTACGAGAGCACTATGGTCTCATAGTTGATTTGAGAGCTTTGAGAAACGATGCGCAATACTGCATTCAAATGTTGTTGACTCAATCAGAAACACTACTGTTAATTGTATTGGGGAAAAAGCTTGGAACTATTTGAATATTTGCGTCAAATTGTTGGAAAATAATAGGACAGCAGTTTTTGAACATCTCCCTGTTCATTATATGTTTTGGATGGTAGTGTGCATCAATAAGCCCTAAGCACTATTTTCTTGAAGAACATGTCTACAGATGAGAGACTATCATACCTATCTTTCTTTATCACAGATCACTACACGATCACAAACATCTAGTAGATACAATGAAATAGTGCCCTGGTTTATTTTATTGGAATTTTACCGGTTATTGAACAAATATGCTAGTAAATTGTAGTAGGGCTGCTCGATTTGTCAGAAAGCGGCTAGCTGCTTTGAATTGATACCGGCGCATGTCACGTGACGGCAAGAGTGCAAATAAAGCAACCCAGCACAACCAGGCTCAGTCTACTCAGAACCACATGGTTTCTATCCAGCCGAGATGCGCCGGCATCTAGCCGAGATACACCAGTCAACAGATAAAGGCGCACT
The DNA here is from genome assembly GCA_032361185.1 of Lepetodrilus ovalis. Taxonomy (NCBI): domain Eukaryota; kingdom Metazoa; phylum Mollusca; class Gastropoda; order Lepetellida; family Lepetodrilidae; genus Lepetodrilus; species Lepetodrilus ovalis. The sequence goes on along the minus strand of JAUTBQ010151232.1, from coordinate 2,612 downwards.
TCGGCTAGAAATTCGCTGGGTAGCTTGTCAAATAAAGCAAATCTAGCTGCTTATAAGTACAGTGTCCCCTCGATATAACGCTGAAATTGGGGTCCATGATTCTACCCCCCTTGTTATAGTACCCGCCTTATTCGATATTACAGGGAAATAACGAAAATAAAAATGGGATTCAAGTCTGAACCTGCGTTATATCCGAATCCGTGGTGCATTGGACCGTGTTATATCGAGGGGGCACGGTACATAACCGGCTTGCCCAAAGAAATGCCACTCATGTCTGTATTGATGTTCTTTTTCCTTGCAGTGACCCCGCAGAACACTACTTGTTACCTCCGTGCGAGAAAATCCCAGTGGTGGTGTACGACTACGAACCCAGCTCGGTCATTGCCTACGCTCTCAGGTGGGCGACGATTTGTGTACAACTAGGTCCCATTGCGCAGAACAATCATAGCACTACAAGTACTGACTTGCTTATACAAGCAGAGAGTTTGGATTCTTTTAGCAGTTTGGTTCTTCTGTGGATCATGACCATATCAAATGTACATGCCATGTTTACGAGTGTCGTATCCACGACACTGTCAATGATGCTGGTAATATCATGCAAGAAGCATAGAAATTACTGAGTTTGAATAGTATTGTATTAAAATTAGCTTAAAATTGCAGATATTATCGAAAACGTTTTGTGTAGGAGAGGTTGTATGTTTCTCCCATACGCAAATTGTTTAGAGGGGAGGGTGCTAGCACAGTGGTAGAACTTTTGGACTTCAGAGCTGTTCATATCCCGCCCCAGGGGGACAGGCAAAAATGTTCACGCGATATTGATGTACCAGTTGGTGCTCGCAGGTTTACTGCAACATTCAGCACTATGGATGTTGCAGGTTTCATCCTGCCAAAAACTGATAGATCGTGATATTACCGGTAGTGAAAGATTCTTGAAAGCGACTCTTCATCCCAATACAAACAAAAATATACAAATACAAGTACAAAACAAAATACAAAAAAAAAATACAAAAAAGATTGAGTTTCATTCTCAATGTCTTCTTTTCCTATTGTGTTGTCAGCTGTGGAGACTACCATTCGAGACTGAGAGACTTCCAGTGTCATGTCGGCGGTGACCCGGGCACCAGGTGAGACAGTCTCACCATTATCTATATAGGGCTGCTTGAATTGTCCGAAAGTGGGTAGCCGCTTTCAAAGATACTGGCGCATCTCACGTGACGGCAAGAGTGCAATAAAGCAACCTGGCTGGGTCTACTAAGTACCACATGGTTTCTGTCCAGCCAAGATGTGTCGGTATCTAGCCAAGATGAACGGGTCACCAGATACTGGTGTACTTCGGCTAGAAATTTGCCGGAGATCTAGTTACTTAACTTTCTTAAGTGCTGCACACACACTAAACCTAACCGGCTTGCCAAAAGAAACACCACTATTGTTTCCATCACGTTCTGTATCGGTTTCATCACTTAGCATTATATTCATGCAAGATTTAGACTAAAAACAAAACAAATTCTGTATGTTACATTTCTTGTTGTATATTTATAATACAAGTTTTTGACCAAAATACATTTAAAATATGAATTTTTTCCACTTTGGACACAATATTTAGGTTATGGTTTTTTTTCTCTGTCCAGTTCTGGGGCAACAAGGAGTGGTGGCAAGTTTCAGGATTCCGTTCTTGGGCTAGATGACAAGACCGTTGATGCAGGTTAGTACTGTCATACACATACAATGGTTTATGATATTGTCATTCCTTGAAGATCAATACCTTGAACCAGTTGTCCAATCCCTAGGGTTTAGTGCAACACTAAATTGACAGAAGGCTGTGATACTGATATTGAAAACAGTCCCATTTACATTTAATAGAACTCATTCTAATATGCATTCTCATTTCGTTGTTACTTATGCAGAATGGGTAAATGAGACATAATTAAAATTATTATTTTATTTTTTTAAATTGTAGTTGTGGTTTTCAATTCAATCTTGCCAATGACTCTAATTGTTCATATACTTAAACAATCCATAAGGGAATTGTCTATGTACAGTTATTATGATCTTGTCCTTCCGAAAAAAATTTAACTACAAGTCATAAAACCAAAACAAACATAAAATATACACAAAATAATTGTTTATTACAGTATCAGTGTCGGTAGTCAGTTGTACTTGTGAATAAACTACAGTGAGCTGTTGACATCATAATCTACTTGACACACTGCTGGATTTATGTCAACTGTAGATTCTCATGCTTCACATTGATGGCAACACTTTCCTGTTCACAACTCTCCATTTCGTACTATTTCAATATTTTCCTAATTAGTCGGGATCAGCTTCAATACTGTTTATGGTATTTTCTCTAGGAAAGCGCACAGGAAGTGGTGTATTGTCATTTTTCCGGGGCTCGTCTCGAGAACAAAGTCCGCGTTTAGCAAGAAAATCTGAAATCGCTGACGTCGTCAGATATACTCCTACATATGAAGGCTTTGTCAATGAAGGTATCTGAATGTTTCAGTAGACTCAGTGTTGTGTTTCATTGTGCACGTCCACAGAAAGATTGTAGTGTTACAAGAGTCACATTGGGGCTGTTCATTTTGCTACAGGCTGACCCGAACCGGCAGCCC
>JAUTBQ010151221.1:0-13989 GCA_032361185.1 Lepetodrilus ovalis | reverse complement strand
AATTTTTAATTTTCCAAAATTACAAATAGGCAGGATATAACTTTGGTATGGAATTTTTGTAAAAGTAATAAAAAAACTAAGAACAAATCTAATGATAAACCTATAAATTTAGATGCTTTAAGCAAAGAGGAGACTTTTGCTTTGGCATTGGGTGATTTGGAACATAAGCGAATAGCAAATGAACTTGAAGATTATAATTTGGTGAACTATTTGGAAAAAGAGTGGAACATAGAGTTTAAAGAGAATGATAATGAAGAGTATATGATTTATCTACTACAAAAAATATGGAAAAGTGGTACGGTCTCATGGTATTGGGAACATAGGAAACTTCATCATAAAATAGATGTAAAAGATTTGGTCGCTTTTGACTCTGTTCGTTTTACAGAGTTAATTCGTCAAGCGATTTACTTAAAGTATATAGATGAAGAGAGTGCTTGGGGGTTGTTGTTTTTAAATGCACAAAGAGTACAAGACTCTTTTACTGGTTGGGAAGATTTTAAATCTTCGTATTTTAGAGCATTGGTTTTTTATAATATAGTAAGAAAAACGAAAGAAGATAAACAAGAAGAATCCATAAGTAAGTTTGATGAGCTGATTGAGGTGTTGGTTAATGAAAATGAGATAGAAATTTTATGGCTTAACGATGCACTTTTTGAAAAAATAAAAATTAAAGGAATATAATATGTTTGGAATGTTTAAAAAGAAACCCTTAGAAGTAAAGTATGGTAGAGAGAACTATCTACTAAACCCTAATAGCTATGAAGTAAATGATGAGAATTGGATTTTACTTCTTAGTTCAGTATTTGTAGAGGCTGTAGATATGGATACGTGGATTGGAGAGTCTGTTCATGACTCTTTGATTATGTATGATGAAGAGAAATTGAGTGAGAGCAACAGAGACATTTTAAATGATGAATTGTATTTTAAAGATGTTGGAGTGATTAAAGAGTATATGGATTATATTTCTGAAATAGAACCAAGAGGATTTGAAGATGATATTTACCATGTAATAAATTGCTCTTCATTGGCAGAGGTTAAAGAGAAAGCTGAAATAGAGCATGAAGATGATGATGAGAAAGCACTACTTTATGAGTCTATATGGAAAAAGAGAGAAGTCTATGAAAAAATGCATTATCGTTTAGGTTTTATTTCATATATCATGTGGCAAGTACGTTTAGCAGCACTTTTTGGTGTGATTCATAGTGATGTGGCATGGAAACATCTACATACATTAGCAGATTTTGCAAGACCAATCATGACGCTTTTCCCAACATGGGAAGCGTACAATCAGAATATTCTCTATTTTTATGAAATATATACACATGATGAGTTTTTTACGGGTGATAAATTTTATGAACGTGCTATTGCCTCTTTATCGAAAAGAGAAGAGAGTCCTATGCAGCAAATACCTGTAGATTTTGGTGTAGATAAAAGTTACCCGTACAATATAAAAACACACAGTTATAAGTATGTTCCAAGGGTTGACTTTAAAGAGTATGACAGTAGAAGTGTTATGCTAAGTGGTTTACTAGAGAAAGAAGATAAAACTCAACTTTGGAAAGTTTTAGATGAATATAGTTTTGAAGATAGAAACAAATACATACCTTATCTTTATAATAATATAAAAGATTCATCTTTAACCGAAGAGGATTATTTGGAATTACCAGAACTTTACCCTGATATTCCGTATGCTTATTATATTCGAGGAGAATACTTTTATAACTTTGCATGGGAAGCAAGAGGAAGTGGTGTTTCTAATACAGTAGGTGAAGAGAACTATGAACTCTTTTATGAGCGTTTGGGGTATGCTATTGATGACTATTTAAAAGCACACGAGTTGGCTCCAGATGAGCAGACATACTGGGCTGAACTTTATGACTTGTTGGCACACATGGACAGTGAAAGAGCTGTAGCATTACGAGAAAAGTTTTATACACTTATTTATGAAAATGCTATGAACAATTACTACTGTGTAGGTCGAGTTTCAAGATGGAAAGAGTCACGTTGGGGTGGAAGTCATGAGGAAAATCTTGACTGGGCAAGAGAAGTTATAGCCAAAAGTAATAAAGGTGATACGGTTCGTCGTATAATTTTTAATGTATTAATAGAGCGTTATGATTATATTTTAGCTTTTGATGAAAATAGTAAGAAAGCAAATGCAATTTTTTCTAACAATGCCTTTAAGAGTGAAGTAAATCAATACTTTGATGAGTTATTAGAAAACATAGATGAAGCTCCATATGCCATAAGTTCAAGCTTGATTTTTTGGTATGTAAAAGTAGGAGATTGGCAGAGATTAAGAGCCATAGCACAGAGTATGAAAGAGGGGCATTTTGACTTTGATTTTATGAACGATGAATATAATGAAGAGTATACTGAGTTGTATTTAAATTGGCTTAGGTCTGTTTAGATGAATATAATAAAGAAAATAATAACTCTTTTATATCTATTTTTATTTTTAACTATGGCTCTAAATGCAGAGCCAATAGTATGGAATAAAGAACAGGTGTTGGAGAGTATAAATTATAGAAAAGCAAATGAGTTAAAAACTTTTATATCGGTAGCAACCAAAGAGCAGTTAAATGAGGTAGTTACTGTACCTTATTATGAAGGCAATGCTTCTCTGCTAGGTTTGGTAATGGAGACAATGTCTCAGCAAAATGGGTTTCATAATATTATGAGCCTTATGATTGAGAGAGGTGCAGATGTTGAAGGAATTGAAAATGATATATTTAAGCCTTTAGCTGTAGCTGTAAAACAAAATAAATGGGTGCTGGCAAAAAAACTACTTGATGCAGGTGCATCCATAGATATAAAAGTAGAAAAACCATACCATAGTGAGAAGTTACCTCTTTTTTATATGGCATTAGAAAATAAGGATTGGGAAGAATTTTTAAAATACTCTTTAGATTATAACCCAAAGCTTGTTTATACTAAGAGTATGAAAGAAAATGGTAAGTCTTATCTGAAAAAAGCTTTACATGATGAAAACCCATCTGTAAAACTGGTTAAGTATCTTTTAGCACATGGTGAAAAAGCAGATGAAGAGAGTCGTAATACTCAGTCTCCATATTATGAATTTTTATATCGAAACAATATTTATAATACATATAAAGAAGATGAACCCTACCGAAATAGACTAGAGGTTTTTAATCTACTCCTTGATACAGGAATAAATCCATTGTTACAAAATAACTCCAACTGTCTAACACCTCTTTCTTTAGTACAAGATGATATACCTACACTGAATAGACTATTAGAAAAAGGGCTAAAACCTAATGAAGGAAACTGTCATAATAAGTCAAATCTTAGTATTTCAATAATACAGGGAAATCTAGAAGTATTTAAAATTTTACTTGAAAAAGGTGGAGACCTCTTTCAAGGTAAAAATCATAATGTAGCTGAACCTTTTTTGGAACTAATATCTGACAAAAAGAGCGATAAGATATTAAAGTGGCTTTTTACTAATAAAAAAGATGCCTTTGAAGAACTCTCTTCAAAAGATGTAGAAAAGTATTACCTTTCAGCGTTAATAAAAGCTCAAAGAGATGGAGCATACCTTGATGTTATTGAGACACTATTAAAATCATCTAAAAATTACCAAGCAACGATAGACAAGATGATGCGAGTAGCGATTAATAATAGTAAAATGAAAACGGCTGAGTATTTTAGTTCATTGGGTGCAAAGCTTGTTGACCACAGTTGTGAGTGTCAACAGCCATTTTGGAACAAAGAGTTAGACGGTGGTATGATAGATTGGTTATTGGCACATGATGTTAATCCGTTTAATGGTGAAAAACCCATTGAAGAAGTAGTAAACATAGATAATTTGACCCTTAAGCACTTTAAAGAATTGGTAGAGATACACCCTAAAGATAAGCCAAAAGATGAGATGTTGCAGAGCCTTTTTACTACACTATTAGAGAGTTATAATTTGAACAAGCATTTTCTTTTAACTGAAGAGAAAATAGAGTTTTTAAAGAGTAAAGGTTTAAAGTTTGATGGCTATGTAGATGAGTATATAGGAACACAGATAAAAGATAATAATCCTATAAATATTATTTGGCTTTTAACGCAAGGTGCAAGGGTGAGTGCTAATAATCAAGAGCACTACATAAAGACAGCTTATATGAGAGCATTGATGGACAGAGCAGGTATGGGTGTAGAAGAGGTTGACTTTTATCCTGAAGATGAAGAGCAGAAGTTAGAGCTTGATGATAAAATATTTGATTATTTTAAAGAGAATGAGTGGTATTTAAAAAATACTGCTCTTTTTGTTAAACCTATTAAAAAAATTAATATGCTAAAAAATAAAAATAGTAGTAGTGGAGTTGTGAGTTTAGAAGGAGAGACTTTTGAGACAAACAGTACATTTGACAACATGATAATAGCTTATAAAACAAAAAAAGTTGATAAACACAGATATACTTTATTTGGAATTATTGGGCTTTTTTACATCTCCTTATTTGCAACACTAGTAACGTTAATTATCTATTTTAGAACAGAAAGAAAAGAGCCTTTAGGTAGAAAAGTTGTTCCAGCTAAACTTTTAAAGATACCTTTTATATTAACCATTATTTGGTGGGCTGTCTTTATTTTCAATGCCTTTAGTTTGGACTATGAGTACCTTCAATATATGAAAAATGGTACAGATGATTATATAGCACTAGAGTGGAGTAGTTGGTTTATGGTTTACTTAATGCTTCAGTTCTTTTTACTTTTTTCATTGTTTATAATATTTAGAGAGAGTTTTTTGAAAAAAAATTATTATAGTGTAACATTTTATGGAAGTTTAACATTTTTTATCTTCTCTTTATTGTTTCCATTTTTATTGATGCTTCTGAGTGATTTACACGATGGGTATCAGTTCGCTTATATAGGAGGATTGTTATGAGAGTAGAAGATTTACTAAAATATTCAGGAAAAAATGGTGACTATTATGTCAAGTTTTTAGATCGATTTGAAGCTGATGAAGATTTTTTTTCATGGAACTGGATGGCTTTTTTCTTTTTTCCTTTTTGGTTGCTCTATCGTAAGTTATGGAAGCAGTTTTTTGTGCTGTTGCTATTGTCTACGTTTATTACTTTTGTTAGCTTTTGTATAGGTTTTTTTTACAATAAAAGCTACTACCTAAACGTAAATGAATTTTATTATCCTATTTTGATGTTGGTAAGCATATTTATTGTATCTATTGTTTCATTTCCTATGTTTCTCTCTGCCAATTCTAACTATTTGAAAAAGGCAAAAAAAGTCATAGATAAAGGAGAGTTCAAAGAGGGAGAGGGACGAAGTGTAAAAGCTGTCTCTATCTATGTGGTTCTACTTATTATCATTATGGCTTTTAATGTTTGGATGTATTTGGAGTATGAAAAACGTCAAAATGAACTTTGGATGGCAAGGTATGACTCTCTATCTAGTAGTACCATTGACAATGTTGAAAAAGGTAAAAGCAAATTTGAACTCTTACAAAAAGAGTTAAATGGATTTACTTACAATGCAGAGTGGGATAAAATGAAAACAACACTTGAAGGATATGATAATTTAACTGAGTTAAGTGAAGTTGACTATATGTTTAATGTAATCAAGAGTTTAGTAGCTGATGAAAAAATAGAACTACTAGAGATGATGTCCGATAGTAATCTTAGTATTCCAAAAATTAAAGAGGTAAGTGGAAGAGATTTTGTTGATTATGCTTACAACGAAAAAAAGTGGAAGGCTTTAAAGTTTCTTATGACCAAAGGTGGTTTTGCTTTCGATAAAAAAATTCTGATGAAAGAAGATAGCTATAGTGGAAATAGAACTCTTCAATTTGTAATAGAAAGTAAAGATATTGAGACCTTAACGTGGCTATTAGATAAAGAAATTTCTGTAAAAGCGAAGTACTATAAAGGTGATTCGCCTCTGATGTTGGCTGTAAAAGCTGATAGTTTAGAGATGATTAAACTATTGGTCAAAGCAGGTGCCAAGCCAAATTATAGAAACTTAGAAGGAAACAGTGCCATTGCATATTCTCAAAAAAGTAAAAGTTCTGAAATAAAATCATATTTTGAAACCAAAATCACATCTGATACGTTTAGCACTAAAATGTTAAATGAAGCGATTGAAAAAAAGGATTTTTCTTTAGTAAAACAAATAGTAGCATCAGGAATAGATGTTTTAGAAAGAGAGAAAAAACAGTGGGGTAAAACACCCTTGGAAGTAGCAGTAGAAGCAGGTAACGTAGAGATACTGGATTATTTGTTAACTAATGGTGTAGATATAAATCAAGTTTGGAATGAGTTTGGAAAAACATCACTATCAGAGATGATTTCACAAGAGAATGCCATGGAGCTTATAAAATGTGCATTAAAGCATGGAGCAGATATTAGTGCAACCACAGCCTATAATCCACTAGATAGAGCCTTTGCACCAAGAGGAGATTGGTTAGATAGAGCCAGATTATTGATAGAGCATAATGCCTCGCTTATGACACCTATTAATCGTCAAAATCAGTTGGCTCTTCATGCTTCATTGGAGCATAAAGATGATGCTTTAACAAATTTAATTATAGATAAAATGGTAAAAGAGGGAAATTCTAAGTTTTTATCTTCAGAAGATGAAAACGGGGATAGTCCATTAACCTATGCTATATGGTACAAGAAGTTAGACATTATTAAAAAGTTGTTAAAACTGGGTGTCAATACAAAAGCTAAGAATAAGAAAAAGGTTCAACCCATATCTTCTGCAAACACTAAAGAACTGTTAGAGTTGTTAGAGCCTTATTCTGACCATAAACCTTCTATTTCTAAGAGTTACTGTATGGTTTATGTACAAAATAAATTTGATAAAAGTAAAGTGAGTGATTGTCAAAAAATTGCAGAGTATTATGAATCAACAAAAAATCATGCTCAGTCTATTTGGTATTATTATTTAGCAAATGATTTAGAGAGTATTAAAAGATATAGTCAAGATATGAGTTGGATAAAAGATTGTGATTGTAATGGTTACCTAGCTTACATGGACATAGCCAATGCATATTTACTAAGTGGTGATATGGAAAAGGCTAAAAAGAGTTACACTACATTAGCTGAACTTTCAAAATATGAAAACAACAAAGTGTGGATGAAGTATAGATTTGAGGTACTTGAAGGTTTACATACTGGGTATGGCGTGAAAGCCAAAAAACTTTGGAGTGACTTGTGGAGAGAGAAATATAAAGAAGAGTATTTTGATGAAAAATAAGGAGTATAAATGTTAAAAATTTTTATATATATAGTTATGCTTTTTAGCATAACAGCCTGTACTTATAGCAGTGAAAAAAACAGTACTAAAAATGTGCTTACGCTTGACAATACAACCATAGAGATAAAAAATATAGATATCTATACCCGTCAAAAAGGAATTTTTTCTGGTCATGAATATGGAAAAGTTTACTCTTTTAAATATAATATAAAGCTATCTCCTCAAAGTGTCTCATGGTCTAATATTGGTCCAGTATGGGAGATTAGTGAACCCAAATCAATTACATTATGTGAAGAGAAGCAGGTTTATGTAGGGGCGTTAGTTGTAGACAATAATGGAGGCCCATTAAATGATATTTATTATAAACTTATAGATGAAAGATATTTGTTTAAACTCTTGGGTGAATACCATTGGGAAGGTACGAATGAAGAGCAGTACCTAAAAGAGACAAAAAGTTGTTCTACACAAGAGCTTCCAAACGACAGACATTTTGAAAAGTCTAAAGGATAGGGTATGTTTAAACAGGTTTTATATATTGGAATGCTTTTTCTTTTTGTCTCATGTAGCCAAAACATTGAAGAGTACACAGAGAACGAAGTCATAGATGTAAATGGTACCAGCATAAATATAAAACATTATAGTCGCTATAGCACTAAAAAAGGGATTCTTTCAGGACATGCCTATGAGTCATATTTTACTTTTGGTTATGAGATAAAAATTCCTTCAAAACGAGTTTATTGGCGAAAAAGGTATGAGCCTAAAAAGCTAACACTCTGTTCTGATGGTTCAGTCTACATCTACTCTGTAGGAATTCATCAAACTTATCGAAGCAATTATCATTATGTTGCTAGGTATGAAAAGTTTATAGATAAACGATACTTTTTTAAACTTTTGGGAGATGCATACTGGACGTATGTGGGTGAGAGTGCATTTAATGAAGAGACAAAAGAGTGTAAGACTTTTGATGTTCCAAACAAAAATTATTATGAAAATAATGAGACTTATGAGGTTTTATTACCATGAATATAAACAATACTCAAAAAATGATTTCTCTTACTATACTGAACCTTCTATCTCTATATGTCATGGGAAGAGAGTTAAATTAATCTGAAGCGAGTAAAAAATGAAATATATAAAAAAAATATGCTTAGTGTTACTGCTAATAAATATAAATCTTAATGCGACAGGTCCATCTTATATTGAAGTGGAACTAACACCGATTGCAACACATCCTCATGGAGAGGTTCTTTTTAAAACCTATCATAATGTAAACGGCATGGGAGGGTATGGTTCAGAAGGAGCTAAATATGGTTGGTTGGTTGTCTCAGCTAAAGGTATTTGGGATGAACAAGTAGCCTTTGTAGGATATAGTAAAACCATGAGTTATGATAAAGTGTACGTGAAGATGGAGTCGTATCGTAAAGGTGAAATTAATCTCAACCATCCTGATAAGGTTTTGAAAGAGCTTATGAAAAAGTATCATTTTTCAAAAGATACACCACTTGTTTTTGAAAGGTTTAAACGTTTAGCACTGAAACCTAAACAGAGCTGTTTCCAAGGGGTTTGTATTGATGAGGTTTTGCAACAAAAAAGTCTTGGTGGGTATCTCTCTTCAGAAGTTCTAATTCCTGTTAATGGGTATGATTATGATGAAGAGGGAAATGTTACTAAAGAGCCTTTTTTCTACAAAGGTGTGGCACTTGTTCATAACTACTTTGGTTGTGAAGAGAGTAAAGCGTTTGGAGGAGGTTTTAGTAATTTACCATTTAATGACATTGGTTATCGTGATACAAAAGGAAACCCTATGGATTTGGGGTACGATATTGAAGATATAGATGGTATCGTTTTATTGAATGAACACTATCTTAAAAAGTTTTCTAAGGGGAAGATGATAGAAAGTAGATATTAGAAGATACTCTATTTAGAGCATTTGAAACGTTACATCAAATATAAGGAAAAGAGTGAAAAAAGAATTAAAATTAGTCTCCTTTGGAATACCATCAGGATGGGAGGTTATATCAAACCATTTTTATCAAGTAAGTATAGATGAGCTAGAAGAAGATGAGTGGTACCCTTTTATAGAAGATATTTTACAAATAAATAGCAAGTATTCTAGAGCTACTATTGATTTGGGTTGGTATCCTGAAGGTGATGTTGAAGGAAAGTTTCATTTGCTACTTTTGCCTTGGTCAAAATCTACCAAAGCTTATGTCTCTATAAAAAAGAGCATCAAACAAGGTTTTCAAGATGAGAATTTTGTTTATGAGATAAAAGAGAATATAGAAGTATTGTGGGATAGCCCTCTTTACTCTTTTGAGTCACAATCATGGGAAGAGATTCGAGATAAATTAGAAGAGATATTTTATATTTTAGAATAGAGGGATGTTCTTTTAAAATCATGTTATACTTATTTTATGAAAAAATATACCTATAAAAAATCATTTTTACTTTTTTTACAGATAGTTTTTTTTCTGTTACTCTCTTTTCAAATATTTTTTGCTACAGTCTCTTATATGAACGATGACGTACCTTTGGCATTGGTACTGCCTATAATGATTTTTATTTATTATATTCTTGTACGCTTATCTCTCCTATTATTATCTCTGGGCATTAAGATGAAATCTGTTTAGCTCTTTTCCCACATAGAATTTTTAGTAATATAAGAAATTAACACGCTTTTAGATATACTTATAATATATACGTATAAAGGATACGCATGAATTTAGCATATAATATTGAAGCACCTAAAAAAGCAACCAATCTCTCTATAAACTCCGACCTTTTAAAAAAAGCAAAGTCATATAATATCAATCTCTCTAAAAGTTTCGAGACCCATCTTAATGAGTTGGTACGAAAAAAAGCAGAAGAGGCATGGAAAAAAGAGAATTTTCAAGCGATTGAATCTTTTAACCAACGTGTAGAGAAGCAAGGGGTTTTCTCTGATGATTTACGGAGTTTTTAATGGCTCAGTTCGATGTATATAGAAACAGTAACCAAGCTACATCAGAGTTTTTCCCTTATCTTTTAGATGTACAACATGAGATACTTTCCTCTTTAAAAACAAGAGTAGTTGTGCCATTGGGAGTTGGTATAGAGCCAATTAGGCATTTGAATCCTATGTTTAATATAGAGGGGAAAAATGTGGTAATGTCTACCGCAGACATGGCAGGTATTCCTTTAAGTACTTGTGGTGAGAAGGTAGCGAGTTTAAAAGAGAGACACAATGAAATTGTTGATGCTTTGGACTTTTTGGTTGGTGGGTTTTAGGTAGGGATAGTACTTTTTTCTTTCTAATTAGTTTTGATATAATAGTTTAATCATTGAAAAGGAAGTATATAAAATGAAAAAAATTATATGGCTTATGTTTGTTATTTCTATAATTATATCTGCTGATAATTTTATTTCAAATAATAAAGCAGATTATTACTATAGAGAAGGTTTGAAGGATATTGAAAATAAAAAGTATAAAGAGGCTTTAGTAAAAATGCATAAAGCTAGTGAACTTGACTCTACTAAAAGACACTACTTTTATAATGATATTGGTCGAGTTTATTATGAGAGACAAGAGTATACACAAGCAAAAAAATGGTTTCAAAAATCTATATCTGAACCTCAAAAAAACTATCGTGCTTACTTTAATTTAGGCTCAGTATATTACATTGAAAAAGATTACGATAATTCTATAAAATATTATAAAGAAGCATATAAAATAAATTCTAAAAATAGTGAAATTGTTTTTTATTTAGGAAACTCTTTTTTTTCAGTTAAAGAGTATGATTTAGCAATAGAATCTTATAAAAAAGCTCTAAAGATTGATTCTAAATATGCTGATGCTATAGGTAATATAGGACTTTGTTATGTGTACAAAAAAAATTATAAAAAGGCAGAAGAGAGTTACTTAAAAGCTATAAAACTTGATAAAAATAATTTTATTAACTATTTAGTTCTATTTGAATTGGAATTGATAGCAGATAAAGAGTTTAATAAGAAGGTAGAAGAGGAGTTTTTAAAAAAATTCCAAAAAGAAAAAAAGATAACTATAGTTTATGATATTTATAAAATTTTACAAAAAATATCAAATAAAAAAGATGTTGCTATAGATATTGAAAAGTGGTCAAAAAAATATAAAAATATAAAAAGAGTTTGGATTTTTGATGAGGTTGATAAGTGGATAGAGGGAAAAAAAGATTTGACTTTAAAATTAAAATTGGGAAAAACACTACTATTATTTAGAAAAAATATTATAGATGAAACTTAAAATCCTAACAATACTCATAACCATAACAGCTATTTACCTTATACTCTCCTACGAAAAACCCAAAAGTTACCATGCTGGGTTTATGTATTAGTCTAGTCCTACGGTTCTTCGAGAGCATTGGGATTTGGCATTAACAGGCAGGGTTCTCTCCATAGAAAAAGATGAACATTTAAGTGGTTCTATTGGGGTTGATGAAGTACTTTATCAAGACCGTTACGATGTTATTGGTAAACAAGAGTTGAAGGCTTTTAACTCTAATGTTGTCAATATCTCAGGTGGCTTTTCAGGTTATGATGACATTAAAAATAATAAGGAAAAGAGATGAGTAGACTTAAACTATTAACTGTATTTACACTTTTTACGTTTTCTTTCTTGGAAGCCAAAAGCATTGAGATTAAACCCAAGGTTATTAAACTTACTAAACAGAGTATTAAAAATAAAAATATTCATTATTTTTGGAATGCTAAAGAGAAAAAATTGCATATAAAAAGAGGTAGCAGAGAGATACAAGTGTTAAATTTTGGAGTAAAACCAAATGGCATAGTACTCATAGATGTTAACTTTGATGGTTATGCTGATACAGTTTTAAACATACATGAAGATAACTCAGGAGAGTATCAAAAAGATGGTGAGTATACGCACTATTTTTATTATATTTATGACAGAAATAAAAAGAGATTTGTCTACCATGAAGAGCTTACCTCTTTGATATATGCAACGCAAGAGATAAGACAGGAAGATAGAGAATACTCTTCACGGTTTGAGCGTAGACAAGCCCGAGAGTATGATGAACTAAGAGGATTTTCCTTTAATGCTAAGAAAAAAGTACTTTTTATTGCTGATGCTGGTTTCTCTTTTTATGGTACTAAAACCTATACGTTTAATAACAGAAGACTACAACTAAAAGAGCAAGAAATTAGGTTACTTCCAAGCCATTATCCAGATGGTGTAGATACAAAATATATTTATGATAAAGATGAAAAGCTTAGTTTGATAGAGGTCTATACAGATGGTTCACCTAAAACAAGAGAAAATTTTAAGATAGTGGTTAAGCCCAAAGAAGAGACTACCAAACTAGAAAACATGAAGCTTCCAAAAGAGAATGAAAAGCTTGAAAAAGAACTGCTGAACGCTTTACATAATCTGTTTATAAATCATCAGATAGAATCTTTTTATGACAAATATTTTATGAGAAATTACGAGCTAAACCTAGAAAAGGCTAACCTCATGTATGTCTCTGTGATGCTTGATAACATCTTTAAACGAGAAGGGAAACGAGAAAAGAGTAAAACACTTTTTGAGCTTATAGAAAAGTTTTCAGAGATTAGGAGCTTTGAGGTAGAAGATTTTCATTATGATAATGAGAAAGGCTACTACTTTTTAGATGTAAAGTTACAGATGAAAAAAGGTGCAGAGCATTACCGATGGCATTTCTCTAAGAGGGGAGAGGCTCTCTACTTTTTACCCATGAGTTATGATGAAAAACATGAGATTAATATTGTTTTAAATGAAAATATTCTCTTCTATTATGAAGCAGATGGCTTAAGAGTTATGAATAAAGGGAAGCATCTACAAGTCTCAACTTCTAACGGTAAAAATGCAAAGAAGGGCTGGTTTACAGCAGAGGAAGAGTGTACCAGTCGATACATTGAGTTTAGGCTACATGACTATACAGGTAATGGAGTGTTAGATTGGTTTCAGACTTGTTCACGTAGTTTAGAAGAGAACCCCAAAGAGGTAAAGAAATTTCACTTAAAGTATGGAACCAATCACTATTTTTCTATGATGATGCCTCAGTCAGGTAACCAATACAGTTGGCATGAAAAGAAAAGACGCTTTGTCTTTGCTCAGACGATGAAGTATAAAGGGCATTATGTTATCTGTAATGTTCATAAAAATAGTAAAAATGAACCCTATTTCAAGTCTGATAAAACCTATTGGCAGGATACAGGAAAAAATTATAATCATCTGATAACAGACAATGTCAGCTACATAGATAAAAAGTTATTTGAAGAGAGTATTTATGATGACGAACTCTATTTGGAAGATGCACGAGATAAGGCAAAAAAAGGTGCTAAGCTTTACGATGAACTGGATGATGTTTTAATAAACAAAGTAAAATATAAGCTTGATGAAGATGAATATCTGTTAAGAGTTGATAATACACCTATGTCTCTTTGGGATAAAAATATAAGTACAAGTAAACCAGCATACAAAATGATTGATGTACTTTATAAACAACGGACTTTTTGGATGAATATTGAAGAGTTGAAAAAGAAGTAGCTCTTTAAGTTTTATTTTATTCATAATTGACTATTTTGTGTCTTAGATTAATAAGTATTTTATTTTAGAAAA
This sequence comes from Lepetodrilus ovalis, assembly GCA_032361185.1. Lineage (NCBI taxonomy): Eukaryota > Metazoa > Mollusca > Gastropoda > Lepetellida > Lepetodrilidae > Lepetodrilus > Lepetodrilus ovalis. The sequence goes on along the minus strand of JAUTBQ010151221.1, from coordinate 155 downwards.
AGGAAATTGATGTTTAAACCACTCAATGTATACGGAGAGCCATTACAGATGTGTAGTAAAGAACCTTTGACAGGGTTTTACCGTGATGGGTCATGTAACTCAGGTATGGACAATCCTGCCTTACACACAGTTTGTATTTTGGCAAGCAATGAGTT
>JAUTBQ010151210.1:0-13990 GCA_032361185.1 Lepetodrilus ovalis | reverse complement strand
ACATTTTAGCTGTCAAAATAGATGCATACATTTCCACGTGCAAAACCTGTTACTTTCCATATTTCTATGTGGTTGATTTTTTAATCGAGGCTTCACTAATGACCTACATTGTGATTAATCCGCATATGACCTCTGGAAATGCACTTGATCTTGCGATACGGGGCGATACCTGACAGTGGCGGATACAGGTAATTGGCGGAAATTGGACACGGCTATAGATACAGTGATACCGTGGTGTACAGACATGTTTTATGTATGTCAGTTCAATGTACTATGCAGTTGAAGCTAACAGCTAGTCCAAAACGGCAGTAAATATATGTGATTGTATGCCTTTGACACGAGAAGACTAGATCTACTTGTTTTACATTGACTTTATGTACCCAAATTTCGTGCACTTGTGCATTCTTTACATCAATTTTCATACGACTGACACAACAAATTGTATATTCTACCTGATTTCTGTCTTGTCGAGTGTGATATGTGTCTTATCTGGCTTCTGAAAGTTCTGCAACTAATACCACGACATTGATTTAGCATTAATATCGACAGAGATTGTCGACAGACACATGATCCGATGGAGGTTGCCATCTTGGAAAGGTCACATAAGGTCACCAATCACAAACGACGACATATCCCAGTTAGGCGCGCACTCCTTCTGGAATGATCTGTGCACAGACGGCGGACCGCTAGCCATCGGTATTTGACCAGAGCATAGATAATCATGTTTTAAAATTCTAGTTTGAGATTTTAAAGGAATAAATTTGAGAATTCTATAACATCTAGGGGCTAGGTTATTATATAACCTTATTGCATAATTTATTCTATTTAATATTTACATTAGGGGGCTCTATTATTGGGCATGTTTATTTGGTCAGTGTGTGACCGGTGAATGCATTGTGCATTGATTGCACATGGTACAGGAGACGAAAAAGAAGAAATGACGACAAATAAATATTGCCTTAAAGTATTTACAGAAACAGAAAAAAAAACAATTCCAAAAAAATATGGAAGTGTATTAATTCCGAATTTGGGCCATGCATATGTCCTTATTGGGCATAATAGAAACAATGAATGTAAAAGTAACAGAAGTTGCGAAACATGTTGTTTTCTTTAGTTTATTATGTCTTTAGTTTAAAAATAATAATTATATATTTAAAGGCATACAATCAAAGTACATTCACTTGACATACATATAATCCGCTCTGTATTGAACAGCCTTATATCGAGGGGACACTGTACTTCCAAAAACCTTTCTAACGCTGTATGGTAGGCAAAATTCAATTTCACCAACCTGAACAATCTTAGTTCTTGATCCTTCTTTGTATCAACGCAAGGGGACATAACTCTTATATATCATGAATACATCAAAGACAATATAATTTTTGGTCCTGATAAATAATTATTATAAAATATGAAATTTATTATAAATATCAAGTGTTGGGGACTTGGTATACCAGTAAATAACAACTTTTGGGTGTACAAATCAAACGTAAATAGTCTCAGACTGAAATTCGTTTGTTCATTGTCTAGGTCTATCAACCGTGATTGTATGCCTTTAAGAGTCCGTTGGGCCAGCAAAAGTGATAATGATATTCGGTTGCCTTCTGGGCCAGCTGATTTTGAACAGGGCCAGTAGAAATGAACAGTTACTGGCCCGGTTGGCCAGAACTCTAAAGTTTCTAACACTGATGACATTCCCGACTATGTTGATCCATGTCTTGTTCGGTCATGCCGGAACAACACCGGATTGAAAGCACGTGATGTTAGTGGATATCAGAACTGGATATCAGTAACAAAAATCTGATCAATAATCTGTAGCTTACAATCGATGGACGATTGTACTGGCATGGCAAGAGACAATTTTGATTTCAAATCCTGGGTCGGGGGTGGAATGACCCAATTTATGCCACGTCCAGTACAAATAAATCAGATTTCCGCGGGAAATTACCATGCCCGATAGTAATTATATCTGAAGTTGTACACAAGTGTATACAAAGGTATTATCAACAGTTGCAAAGTTCAGGAAAAATGACGTCAGTTACATTACTACCATACTGCATGTGTATGAGTAGTACAGACACAGGAAACAGTACAAGTGTTGTGTCGTCCAATTTCAAGACTATGATCATATATCAAATTTTTATGGAATGTTAGCAATCAATGATCATATTACTTGAGGTGCATTCAAGCTCCGCTACTATTTGCTACATACATATGCTATGTATGGTATGAACTACGGTTCTGGGTATCCTTTTACGAAGCTCTCCTATCTACCAAGAGACTGGTAGCTCTCACTTTGCTGATAGCTAATACACTTCTAAGAGAGCACTACCTGTCCTTTAATGGATAAGAGAGCTTCATGAAAGGATACCCTGTACTGCATATTTTTTGTAGGATGTGATACACACAAAGCCGTTCAACTATTAGTAGCAAAAGTAGATAGCAAATGTAGTAAATATAGTGCAGATTGAACACACCCCTGGTACATGTGTCAATCCATCAATCAACAGATTTTATTTCACTCTTTAGCACTAGTGGATACTAATTCAATATATGACACTGAAAGCATTTACTTCCCATTCATAAAAGTTGATAATATACTTAATTTGCATTTGCCCATTTCAGCCGTAATGGCAACCTTCTTCTTAAGTCAAATTGTATATCCGAGGATGTCGCTCCGTCGATCCGAATGCGCCCACCCTCTTTCAACCCTCCTACTTAGACAAAGTTGCTTCATCGCTATAAAGTTTCTGCTATCCGCTATCATGGAGATGTTGATATAGCAAAATGCATACGGTGTGATAGATGTCTAGTATCCTAGCCCCCATTTCACGACACTGTCCTAACTATTTAGGAGCTCTTATGCGTTTCACGATGTCTTATTCCTTCATCAATAGACACAAAATTTACTACCGTAGGTGATAAACTGGGTCTAAAGTTAGGAGTTCCTAAAGCGAGGATACTGTCGTGAAACGGGACCCTGGACTACTCCTACATGTTCTCAGCCATTGGTCAATCTTACACAATAATGAATGTCCGGCTACAAAATGCATAACCATTAACAGAAATGTCAAGAGAATATTTTCATTTTGTCTCCTGGATTGCAGATCTAAAGAGCATCTTGAATAGTAGTCTCAATGAATATTGTGACCACCCAAAATGATAAATCACCATCATTATTAACTGGTATGCCAAACATTGAAATTACAATTTCTCAAGTATGAGAGTTTCTGGTATCGATAAAAAATGAGTCTTCAGCACTTGGATAATGAATGGCTTTTCTGACTGTCTTGAAGCTTGTCAATATATCTCATGGTCCAGCAAGTTTCACAGAGCTGGGGAACTCCTACGGCGACTGTTGGGGGAAAAATGGATATTATTATTGAACAGAACTAATGTGGTAATTACAGTGTCCCCTCAATATAACACGGTTCGATACACAGCGGATTCGGATATAACGCTGGGTCACATGTGGATCACATTTTTATTTTTGTTATTTACCTGTACTATCGTACAAGGACCCCAAATTCAGCGTTATATCGAGGCGACACTGTATCTCCAAAACAATGGAATAGTAAAATGATGTACTGTAGAGTGACAACTTGTCGATATGATTTATTGGTATAATTAATTTAGTTGGATATCATATCTTCGAGATACGATCATCGTTTCATGGTCTTGTTCCACAGAATAAATATGGTAGTAATACGAGTCACTACATATGCGTGCGAGTGAGAGGTTGTTTTACGTCACAGCGGGGATGTTTCACACATGCGTGACAATAGCACTGCTTGTTCTGAGGAATAGAACAATGGTTGTTTGGTCTTACTACAGTGATACACGACAATCGAGTGTGCTAGAAATACGCTAATGTACGCCATTAATACATTACAGGAATTTAATATTAAAAGTAGCGTTTCTTTTGCTATTAGGAAATCCAATATCAAGCACAAATATCCACACAATACAGTAGATAAAAGAGATTATTTATTGGCATCATACCTCTTTGCTGTGTGGGTTTTCAGCTGAAATATAAAAATAAATTACGTATAATTACAGGTGAGCGAGTGATGACTAATGTTAAGGTCGACATCCTGGATAGCTCAGAGATAAGCTGTATACACAAGTGCGCAGAGATTAAGCATTATCATCAATATTGATTGAATTATTGATTTTTGTCGCAGCAGGAATATTTCATCTATACGTGACTGACATCATGAAAAATGTTTTTGATCTTTGAACAATGCAACCCATACATTGATAACTCTTGCAAATATAACGAACTATTGTTAATTGTCAACATGTTTAACCATATACATTATAAATATAAACAGTGACCGAGTGATTGAATTATTGCTTTACGTCGCAGCGGGATATTGCACCCATAGGCGACGACAATCAGAATAGAAGTTAATAGTGATGAACCAGTTGTCTGTGCTAGGGCCCTCAACATTTTAAGTATTATTTTATCGAGATTATGAAGCTAGATTCAGAATACAACAATTTTGACAAAAGTTGAAATGACGAGAATTCTGCTCACATTTTTCATAATTGGAATGTCGAACGTCGCCTCGCTCTCATCATCCTCTTCCTCTCTGATCCCGGGCAGGCCGGTCGACAACGACGTGGAGTCCAACGTCCGCCGCTTCTTACTGGGCGTCACAGCCTTCCCCGACCTCGTCACCATGGGAGAGTCCAAGTGAAGCAATCGTGAACTCTTCCGGGGTGTCATGCTCTCACTTCCTGGTGTGGCGCGAGAATCCTTCGAAGGAGTCGCGACTTTAGTCGGCAGTTGTGGAGCGTCGCTTTTCGTTGGCGATGATTCAAGGCTTTTTGTTCGTGATGATTTCCCGCTTTTCCTGTTGGGAGAGTCTGTACCAGAGGTAGCACTGCTTTGTGATTCCAGAAGATCGCCTCCTTCAACACTTTTGCGAGTTGATTTTGACGATGTACTGCTCTTCCTACGTTGTACCTTGATCTTTGTCTTCTCAGATTCCATCAGGTTTTCGGAAGTTCCTTCAGTAGACGATTCACTGATTCGACGAGACGACCTTCGCGGCGCTTTGGCCATGGGTTCCCCAGACTCTCTGTACAACCCTGGAGTCGACCGCTTTCCAACGACTTCAGTTTCGTCACCTTCGGTTATCACATCGAGTTCCGATGCCACTCGACCTCGTTTCGGAGATCTGATCTCTTCAGAATTCACTCCACTTTTCTTCGAGGGACTTTCCTGTTCAGCATTTATAATCTTGCTCTTCATGGGCGACTTCTTTGGACTAGTTTTCCTGGATGTCTCGTTATCAGCTTGCCTTGCAGCCTTGACAACATTGGACATTTCGGAGGCTGATATACCTCTCTTTTGGCCCGCGTCACGACTGGCAGGCGTGTTTCTCTCCATAGTTTGTTCTCCATCGGAGAAACTCTTCCTACTTCTCCGTGGAGTCCTAGATGGAGCGTCACTTCTTCCAAGGCCCTTCATTGGAGACTGTGGTGTTAATCCATAGCCTGCAGACCCACACTTTGCTTCCAGAGGCTCATTTGCATGTAAAAACTGCATTACTGGTGTGTCCATAGTATTATCAGCAGGATGCAAATCTGAAACTGATGTTTCTGGACTCTTGAAATTTGATTTTGGCATTGTTTTCTTAGGCGACTGTACATGGGGATTGGCTGCAGGACTCTTAGCAGGAGATCTAGTCTTGCGTCTACCAGGTGATGAACATTTGGAGAAGCCGTCGGAGTCTGCTTCTGACATGCTGCTGTTGGTAGGAGACCCAAGTCTAAGAGGAACATCCAGGTCGCTGCCCTTTGTATCTTCACTCTTCGACGGTTGTCTTCTCCCAGGTGACTTGATGGGGACATAACTGCTTTGCTTGGCAGGACTCCCTTTGTTCGCTACAGATGCTGGTTTGGGGCTGATAACCTGCCTTGTAGGACTACTCAGGACAATTGGTCGACTGTTGACAGTTACTGGTTCTCTGTCCAGCATAAATATCACCTCATCAGAGTCTGTGTCGAGTTCTATCACTTCGGTTTCGTTCAGAAACGTTTTGGTTCTATTTGCACTATTCTGCAAATTACTCTCAATGTTTCCAGACTGTTTCCGAACAGGTGTTGTATTCAAGGAGTTACTTTGAGGATCACGCTTTGCTCCAGTATTGTTCAACTCGGTATCGTTAGCGTCAATTTCCTCCAAACTGTCACTTGTATCGACGATTTCCATCGCAACATCTCCAGCTGAAGCAATTGTAGTCGATTTCTGTACAGCAACAATAGGTTCCTTCTGGTGCTTGTTATCATCAGCAATGTACATGGTTGGTACAACCTGGTTCTCGTTCAGTAGATATTGAGCTAGATTCGGCACGGTGAGGTTATTCTCGTCGTCATCAGATTGGCTTGTATCTATTATGACCTCTTCAAACTGTTTACTGCCTTTCTTTGGGCTCTTGGACATTTCTCTTCCAACTTTCTTAGGGCTCTTGGACATTTCTCTTCCAACTTTCTTAGGGCTTTTGGACACCTCTGCGTCTAAGTGAATGTCGCAGACTTCTCCAATTTTCTTTAGACTTTTGAACATCACATGGTCCAATTTAATTTTATCAAGGTCCTTTCCAGCTGTTTTGGGGCTTTGGGGTATCTTTATGTCCAAATGAATCTCGCCAACTTTCTTTCCAATTTTCTTAGGGCTTGCAGATTTTTCCCTGCCCAAATGAATTTCACCATCATCTTTTCTGATTTTCTTAGGGTCATTGGGCATATCAGTGTCCGAATGAAATTTACCAGCTTCATCTTGGATTTTCTTTGGGCTACGGTTTATTTCAAAGTCTGAATGAATTTTACTTACTTTTCTAACCATCATTGGGCTCTTGGCCTCTTGGACAAACTCGCTGGAATTGGAATTGGCTTCGGACTCAGCATCCGTTTCCGACTCGGAATACGCTTCGATCATTGGACCCGATTGGCTGGACTCGGATTCCATCATGGCATCAAGAACATTTGACAGGTCGATTACCTCAACATCCACGTTGTCGCCGACTACATTTACATCTGCCTCTGCTCCTTTCCGAGATTTCTTTTTCTTACAAGATTTCTTTGGACTTGTGTCCTCTTGCACAGACTGTTCACAATTTTCTGGCTCAGAAACATATTCCATCACTGGGCCAGGCTGGCTGGATTCTGATTCCATCATGGCATCAAGAACACTGGACATGTCGATAATCTTAATCTCCATGTTGTCGCCACCATTGCTTCCCTCCACATTTACATCTGGCTCCGCTTCTTTCTGAGATTTATTTTTCTTACTAGATTGCTTTACTTTCTTTGAGCGCTCCTTTTTCTTCTGCAAAATAAAAGGGCATATTAATACATGATAGCACTGCTCAAATAAATGATGAGTAGTAGTAGTAGTAGTAGTTATTTTTTTCTGTTTTTTTTTTTATCATGGGGTTTATAATCGCTTTCTAGAATCTTTCACTAATATCACGACTATATCATTTAAATCGCAGCTTGTCAGTTTAGGGCAGGAGGAAACCTGCAACATCTGTAGCGCTGAATGTTGCAGTAAACATGCGAGCACTAGCTGGTACTGACATACCAAGGATGATAACTGTAGTGCCACTCTACAGACAGTACTTCCCTTCAATATCACGTCAGAAATGTAACTTCTGCGAACATTGGTACCTTTCGCTCCGAAGTCGAACATTCCTTGAAAAGTGTATCCCTACCTTTTTCTCAGTTTTCAATGTTTGCTTTCCTTGTTTCTCTTGCCCAGTCCTGTCCACAACAAACACCTCTTCCACCTGGGCCTCACTGGCCTTGACCTCAGTAGCTTCACCTCTAACCTCCAGGTCACAGACAGCCTCTCTATCGGTCAACACCTGTGGTATACAGAAGGTCCTGCGATTAACAATCTTTCATAACAGTAAGATTTTATCTTCAGACTGTTCGATTCACACTCTTCTGTTGTCAGAAGACCTCCATATTCCAGATTTTGAGTGGAAGATGAGCGCTATCTTCCAAGCGTCTTCTGTTTTTGTAAGAGGCAAATCGCACGCTCGGAAGACGAGTACTCTCGTTTCAGAAGTATCTTCCATCTTCAGAAGAGTCAAATCGAACTAGCCCCAAGATATTTAGGTTCATTTAATGTCGCTGAGAGATTCTTTCACCCATTTGCTACAGAAAAAAATAGTTCTCATTTATTTATTTTTAAATCGGGGGTTTAGAGCTGCTTTCAAGATTTTTTTCACTTACATCACGGCTTGTCAGTTTTAGTACAGGAGGAAACGCACAACATCCACATTGTTGAATGTTGCACAAAACCTGCGAGCACCAGCTGGTACTGACAGACAAAGGATGATAACTGCATTCCCACGGTAAAGACATCTAGCATATATCACGATCGTACCAGAAATGTAACGGCCATTGCAGTCTTGACATTAAAAGATTAATAAGATGGCCGAAAATTTGGTTACTACTTACATCCTCCAAAAGCAGCTGCAGTTCATTAGACGCATTTTTCAGAAGGAAGAACGTGATTTGCCTCCCCTTGAATTTGGCATCATCTGGTATTTCTGAAATGACCTCAGAACTCCTTTCTGTCAACCAATCAATGAAGCCTAGTGGTGCTCGTACCGCCAAGTTCTTCTGAGAAAATAATAATGAAAAAATAGATAATCATCTTTCCTGTTCCCAAAGGAGACAAATACAGTATCAGCTGAAAGCAATTAGCAAATCAGGCAAACATTTCATTTATTCTTGGTACTTGTTTGATTTAACAATTTCATAAGCAGAGGGCAGTGCAGTTATGCACACTCATTTCAATTCACCTACTAAGGTTATTGGGGCAGATTATTTGAAAAGCATCAGAAACACGCGATGGATGTTTTGATACCCATGTAGAACACAATAGCAAGCGATGACAAGTCGGCAGCTATGACCCTTATGCTATTAAATTGTTCACAAATAACCATGCGAAATTCGAGTTCAGCATGAAATTATACACAAGAATATGTCATAACCTAGGGGCCTGGGTATCCTTTCATGAAGCTCTCTTATCCACTAAGACCATAGCACTATCTTGGCAGTGCTTTAGCTATCGGCAAAGAGAGTGCTAGGGTTTCTTAGTGGATAAGAGAGCTTCGTGAAAGGATCCCCCGAGTTGCAGTTCATGAAAGGATCGGACCTGTAGTCCGGGTTTACATCCAGGTACATGTCATTTCCTATAAGCAAGGCGCACAGACTAATTTGAGCCTGGGCATATTTTCTCGAAGCTCTCGTATTTACTACAAGACCATTAAGCACTTGAGTAGCGATCTCTTAATACATGGCACTCACTCTGGCGCTAGTCTTGGTGGATACGATAGCTTGGAGATATTAAAACCGACTACAGTACAACCCATTCATGAAGGGCAGGCCTGGTGTTTACTCTGTACCTCTACAATGTCAGGAACTACTTGGTTGTACTTCCTCAGACACAACATGAGCTTCAGATAGACGGCAGGGTCAGCTGTAGAGGCGGGAGCTCGTACCAAGCACGATCTAGACAAACAATAAACAATTATTCATCTAATAAAAACAATAATAGTAATAACTGCACTTATATCATGCTAGACTATACATAAGGTGCTACACTATTACTACCCTTGTCAGTGTGCATTCATTGCTCCTTCAATACCCTGGGGAGGATACAACCTAATAATAATAATACTGTGAACTTTTATATTGCACCATATCCACACTCGAAAGCATGCTCAAAGCCCAACATTATTACCCAGGTCAATGATCTGTGTACACTCAATTTCTTCTCAACTCCCTGGGGATCATGCAACCTAAACTGCCATTCCAGGAGCTACAAGGTTATCATTCACATTTCCATCTCATCCTTCCGGGTACCCACTCTGCTGGGTGAATCTAAGCTGCTATTCCAGGTGCTAGAAAGCTAATATTCACAATTCTACATCATCCTACCAGGTACCCATCCACAGTGACCTGGAGCAGTGTGGATCTAAGCACATTGATCCAGAATACTACACAATGACAAGAGCCAGGCATGAAACATGTACCTCTGGGTTACAAGGCAGACCCGCTACCTCTAGTCCAGCCACTGTACTCCACTAATCTAATCAAATCTAATGCCTGCATAGCACAAAAACAAATTGCATCATGTGAGTATAACACGTCACTGTCAAAGAGTTCTGGCCCCCTTAAGGTTAGAAAATACTTTTTGTATATGAATTCATGCTCAACTGAAATTTTATAAGAGCATTTGAATACCAAACTTCATACTTGAAAATGATTTTGTAACCTTGAAGCCCAATATCGAAAAGCATTGAAGGAAACTTTAACATGTCAAGTATGGACAAGAAATATGTGTATATTCTTACCGTACAAAAGGAAGGAGATGGTGAGATTCCACAGGGGAGGAAACCTGTAGTAAGACATCAACAGTTGTTTCCCAGTTTCCACCCAGCAAATAAGAAGTGTAGCTTGTTATTTCTCTTGCTACTTTTTTCTTTTCGTTGTTTCTGTCCAAATGAAAATAACAATCTGAACATCCCACACAAAAAAAACGATCACCCAAAGTTGAGTTTGAAATGAGAAAAATTCAAGTTCATGTACCTGTTTGTGTAGATCAAGAGATCTACAAAGATAGAAAGAAGAGACGATAAAATATCCTTCCTTTTCGGATGTTCTTCTGTATTTTCAGGATCCACCTGTAACAAGTCAGTTATTGATATTGTTCAGTTAGCAATTGAAACCAATCAGATTAAACAATATAGCGACTAACAAAATATAAAGTACGAGAAATAGGGCACTGGTGTTGTATATAATCATATTTTAAGTTATGTATACAATAGCTTCTGGATACAATCCCTACCTCGTCTGATCTCATGTACGACATGGACAGGAAATGCTTCAGATGTTCTAGGGTAGGCTTCACACTGAAAGTCAAGAAATAATCATTATTCCTTATTACGTACTACAGTATATTTTCTAATTTAATTCAAAGATAAATGTAGAGCTAGTAAACATGAGAAATAGATAGCAGGTTACTAGTACCATAATATGCTAGACAGAAGTAAGAACGATACAATACAGACAGCACATCCGGTTTGAAACGGGGACGGAAATTAACACTCACCCGCTGGCCATCTCTCCCAGTGCTAAGGGTATTCTAAAGGCTTGTAAAAATTCATGTTTGCGAGTAAGTTTTTCAGGAAAGTTCCATCCCTGTGAAAGGTAACTTTCGCAAACATTGATGCGGGGACAGTATTTAAAAGAACGCTAATGAGGCACCCGTTATTTATGCACATAACCAGGATATTTGTGGATAAATGTAACACCTTTAAAATGATGCTTGCAGTCAATTTGATAATCATTTTATATCTAATTTAAATAATTTAATTTTAACTCACTCTTTATTGGCCATCATATCTTCTTCTGCAACATCTTGAACTTTGCTACAAAAAAAAGAATGCATCTCATTTCAAGGGAAAGCAATGAGTAAAATCCACCTTGTGAGTGGTGCTATTCAACCCGGGCTGGCTTTGCACAATTCCTATGTAGTTATGGCAATAAAATGTTTCAATTAAAATCCACTACTTGTATTTACAGAACAGTACAAAATTAACAAGATATCATGGTAGACTTGCAAAGTGTGATAACATAAAACTATTCATATGATGCTATATAAGTGTCGTATTATTATTCATTCTGTTAAAAGTCCCATATGTTGGAAGAATCGGCTCTCTATAAATTATATTGGCTCTCTATAAATGCTCGTCGCAAATGGGTGAAAGATTCCCACAGTGACGTTCAACTCTATAATCACTCACTCATTCCATCAATACATTATTATTATTATTGTTATTATTATTATTAATATTAATAATAGAAATCTCTGCAATATGGGCTTCTCCAGTTGCCCGTGGCAGACAGAAGGTTAATTAAGCAAACAAACTTGTTGTTCTGAAGACATTCCTACCTGAGATAGTACAGCATTAGTTTAGTGATGACTGCTGGGTTCCTGGTGGCGGACAACAGGTGCTTGGTGCTGGTCATCCACGGCAGATGGGCGGAGTCTCTGTCTGAGTGACACCGCTCCTGTCAGCCAATCGCAAGACGTTAATTTCAAAATTCAGGAATATTTCACCCATACATGACAAACTTTCAAATGAATGAATGAATTGGTGCTTTATGTCACAGTGGGAATATTTCACCCTTAAGTGACAAAACTTTCAAAAGAATTCACAGCAAACAATTATTTAAGTATAACAATCATTATTATGCAACATTATTAATTTATTCTTTCATTGATCACTGACAGAATAGTTCATCCACACGCAATGACAAGATATCATTGGATGGGAATGCAATATAGAGAAGACATCATTAGAAAATAATTCTGAAAGATGAAAAAACAGTTCCAGTGCGATTGAATTGTTGTTTTACGTCCTAAATTCTGGATCTCATAAAAGTCCCCCTTTTTTAATGGTATAATTCCTGCTCTTACCTTATATTATGCAAGTTCTATGAACGTACACTAGTTTATGGTGAACAGTTTGGCGCTATATAAATGCCCATGTTATTATTATTATTGTTTTTTCTCTCACCCATACACAATAAAGCAGTTCCATGAAGTGCTAACACATTGAAGATGTGTAACCAGGGTTTTACGCGACGCGCAATCCTGCGTCAGATACGCAAAAAATGCAAGTTTGGACGCACAAATATTCTCCTACGCGTCCTCCTGGACGCACTTTAAAAAAAAAATATTGACAACTTGAAATTCATTTGTTATCGTATTTCTAAAGTCATTACATCACAGCATAGTTTAGAAGCAATATTCCAAATAACCAGCTGATAACAGCCATATTTACCGCAGTTTGCATATCGGCGAATATAATAAGTCATTCGGCCTTCTTCGTTTCGTTTCTAAAGGGGAGTAACTTTACATATCCGGAAATGTAGTTTTGTAGTGTGAAATTTCTCAAAGCACGATCTTTTATAGTTATTTAAAAATAAATACACACCAATGTGTTGTGTTGAATGTACACACACAAATGGTATATTTGGCTTAATAATTCAGTTAAAATATGGGGCTCCCTTTTTTAGATTCGGGACGCGAAAAGTATATCACCACACGTCCCCAGGACTCCCAAAAATGTAAACCTAAGTTAAACCCTGCATTATATTTCTAACATGTTTCATCTTTTGGTGTCATCACAAATGGATGAAAGATTCCCGCATCGACTTCATAATCACTCGCTCACTCATCCTTTGGCATCCGTTTGTATTCAAAGTTACGATATCTAAATAATTTGAAATTATTTGCCTTGACAATTTTGGATGTATAGATGGTGGAGACAAAGGCGTCGCATTCACCAGATATACCGTCCCTGGTTTCCAATCAGAGATACAGAGCACTGTGAAGAACGAAGGATTAAGTTGATAGTTTTTTTTAATAATCACTTGGTAACACTTTGTCACACAGGTGTTGGTATCGCCGCTCTAATAGACCTGTTGCTGCGGCTGACTAACCTCGCGCCCATCGTAGCCCAGTTCGGCACGTACGCCTTCATTGCCATCTCGGAACAACCGTACGTCTGGGGCAGCTGCAACAAGCTCCGGAACCCGCAGTTCTGTTACGACGAGAAGACGGAACCTGAGTGAGTACCACCTACGCAGGTGGGAGAGTTGGGCCTTGTGGGTCTCATTGGACCGACTAGTCTTTGTGACGGGTGGTAGTACCGTAATTACTCTATTAATTCGAACCCTCTAATTATTCGAACCCATAAATTATTTTGCGAAAATAAAATTTTTCCGTCCCTAATTATACGAAAATGACCCTTTTGGAGAAATCATAATTTTCTAATTATTCAAACAGTCATTTAAAAAAAAGAAGATATTTTTTTGTTTTTAAAGAAATCATTTATTTAGTTACCATTTCGAACTTTTATTTATTTTGTACTTTTATTTTGTGTCTCTAATT
>JAUTBQ010151199.1:0-13991 GCA_032361185.1 Lepetodrilus ovalis | reverse complement strand
TTATATCGAGGGGAACTGTATCTGTACATAACTCCATGAATTATTAATCCAATGAATTTATTGTTTTGCTTACCAGTCAGATTTTAACAAAAACGGAAGTGTCCGGTATGACCGGGTCTGAATGTTAGTAAAATACAAAATTATTAATTACAAAATGTTTAGTATGTTTTGGTGGAGGCAATGATCTAGATCAGTAATTGTAATTAATAGAGAATATAGATAGAAATACCTGAATTCATGTTTTACATTCATTCTTTTTGTATTGAAGTGTGAATTTATGTCAGGTGTACATGCTTGTGCTTTGGAACATGAATTTGGTGAAATATTCCCACTGTAATGTAAAGCATTAATTCAATCAATTTCTTTTAAATATGTCCCCCTCCCCTGCCCCCAAATTAGTTTTTAAACCTACTTTCAAGATTATTTTACTCATTAGAAATGGATTCATCTCTACATGTCTCATCTTACCTCTATACAAATAGTAGAAACATTTACAAATTTATATAAAGGATTTTATTATTTAATTATTTAAGATGGATTGGTAAAATATAGATCATAGTAAATTTGTTGGGGCTTCATTTTACTCTCCAATTACATGACTCAATTACTCCATCCTGAGTTCTAGTTACATTTGCTAGACACATTCGCTGCCAAAGATTTGTTTTATTAAATACTTTTAAAATGGTCACAAACCATTATTGGCTCATTTGAAGCACAATAAAATACTAGGGAAAGACACCTGTCCTCTACCATTGCTGCTGCTGAATTACGTGATTATTCGCTGTGGGTAGTGCTTTTGTTAACATTAAAACATTTCGTAAGGTTCTAGCAAAAATATAATATAATATTCTAAGTCATGTTTCCAATGTTGTATTATAAAATATTTTCTTCAGCAGGGAATTTTTCAAATGAGTACCAATGGCCCCAAGATTAAGAAACGTTCTCGAGTATGATTTCCTGCTCATCTCAGAGTTTTGATCATAAATCCCCATATGAAATATGAGCTTGAGCATGGAATCGTACTCAGAAAGTTTCATAATCTTGGCCCCCTGGAGTGTTACTACAAAAATAGTAGCTTCATAACTGCCATCATAGCTTGGATGTATACTCAACAAAATAAGTTAAGGGCCAGCAGATATTTTGTCGAAAAGCTTTCTAGCAATATTCAGAACTTGAGTTGACAAATCGGATGCCATTCTTCTTCCAACGTGTCTGCAAGTTCTTGAAGAGTACCTGAAACCTATAGATGTTCGGAAATTCCTTGCTGTTAAGATAATATAAAGCTATATATATGTTTCCACAAAGGGTACTGATCCTTAATTAATGTTATTGAGTATACATTATTAAGGCTCTAACATTATCCCACTCCTATCATTTCCAGGGAGCAGCATCTCAACTTGTTCTATCAGACGGCCAAAGATACGGGTATATTAACATCACGTTGATTGACAACAATATCCCAGAACCAGACAAGTTGTTCACCGTGCAGCTGGTGAACCCAGTAGGTGGCGCCAGCGTGGGTGTTGGGTCATCAGTACTCGTGGTCATAGCGGCATCGGACGGAGCTTATGGCATCTACCAGTTTGACGAGAATTCCATCTCTATCCAGGCCAGCGAGACTGGAGATGTTGGATACACCTCGGCCAGTCTAAATGTAAGTCCTGTTTTATTATCACCTTTATCCAGGCCAGCGAGACTGGAGATGTTGGATACACCTCGGCCAGTCTAAATGTAAGTCCTGTGTTTTATTATCACCTCTATCCATGCCAACAAGACTAGAGATGTTGGATACACCTCAGCCATTCTAAATGTAAGTCCTGTGTTTTATTATCAACTCTATCCAGGCCAACAAGACTAGAGATGTTGGATACACCTCGGCCAGTCTAAATGAAATGTAAGTCCTGTGTTTTATTATCACCTCTATCCAGGCCAGCAAGACTGGAGATATTGGATACACCTCGGCCAGTCTAAATGTAAGTCCTGTGCATTATTATCATCTATCCACTCCAGTATGATGTCGATCTTGGTCATGACATCCAATTCTTAAATTGTTGTGAAACCAAGCTCAATGCCTTTTCTCTGAAATGGTCATCACATTTCTTCAGATCGTGAGACTTGGTGGTTCCTATGGAGTTGCAGAGGTGACATGGCAGGCGTCAGATGACAACAACAATGACCTCATGCAGAAGAGCGGGAAGGTCAGTTTCAAGGCCAAACAGACGTCTGCTAAGGCGGAGATCCGGATCCGTGGTGACACAGAACCTTAACTTGATGAACAAATCAGAATTGTCATCACAGCATCAACGGAGGTAAGAAGTGTTACAGTTGTTGTAGTATTCTACCTTTAAGTAACTAAGCAATATTATTCACGAATCACTGTATTAAAATTTGAGCCTGAGCATGAAATAGCACTCAAAACATTTCGTAACCTCTGGGCCCAATGTCACAATAGCATAATAACGTTGAGAATGCAGTCAAATAATGAAGAAAAATAAATGTATTATACTCCTGAAACGCCTTGTGACTATCATAGCTCTGATAGTTTCATTGAATAGCACCCTGGTGATACACAACTACTTTGTCGGACTGGGTCTTTGCTAGATTCACGGCCGATATGAATAATAAACAACATTTTTCTTAAGAATTTGTCGTTTCTGGATGTTATGAAATATTTGTGTGTCTAGGGTGACCTTGGAGACAACACCAGAAGAACATCCACCGTGACAATCCTGGCCAATGACGACCCGTACGGAATGTTTACCATCGCTAGCACTCTCCGACCAGTCAAAGTAAAGGAGGCAAATACAGGTACACAGCCATGCTGGAACTTTAGTTACGTATTTCTGATAATAAATCTGACCCTTTCTGTTCCAGAGACTTCTTTATTCAACAAAACAGTTGATTCCAATAAAGATTCTGTGGTAGAAATGATGCGAGGGCTTGTATTCGATTATATTTATTTATCTTTTCCACTATTGACCAAATTTAGATTATGTATATGATCTTGGATTTCCATCTGTCCATCACTGCTCAGTGTATCTATTGGCAATAAAGTACTGTCATCAAACTTTCTTTGTATTGCAGGCGTGTCCATCACCATACAGCGGCTGTACGGTCAGTTCGGTACCGTGGACGTCAGCTACGCCACGCTAGCTCCTAACATCACGTACAACTACCTCCCTGGCACTCTGAAGAGAGCCGACTACGCAGACTTTATTCCCGTCCAAGGCACAGTCAGGTTTTTACCCAATCAGGAGTATGCGTCGTTTGAAGTCAAGATTCTTGATGACCTGCTTCCGGAGTTGGACGAGAGCATCTTTGTTCAGCTGACTCAGGCTGCTCTCATACAGAAAGCTCAGGAAAGAAGCAGTGAGTTGTCAAGAAATACTTTCCCATAGAAGCTTGCGTAGTAGAGGACCATGCTGAACCTGGGATTCAAACCCGATTTGCTGGATTTTGAGTCCAACGCTCTGCTGAATTAGCCAAAGGAGTAACCTCACTGGCCAAGATCAGTAGGAGCATCTTATATCACACCTGGCTACACTTACACTGACATTTGCTTGTCGAATATACCATGATAGTGGAGCCGGAAATGATAAGGTGCTCGTACTGGTTTTGGATATTTACTCAGAAGAGCGTTTATCACAACCCAGCAACTCGGGCTCAAATCCCATGATTGGCATGGTCCTGTTACTGGTACATAATATTTAAAGAAGCTCTAAACCCTAATTCAAGCAAACCAACCTATTGGTCAATTAAAACAATTATGTAAAATATTTAATAATATAATGTTTCAATCTCATTATGTTTCTTAATTGGAACCTGTAAATATTGTACAAAGACAATATTTATTTCATAAAGTGATCCATCTTTCCGGTAATCCCTTGGAAATTTTACTCCGATTTCAGTTCCTAATTCTCCTCGGCTTGGCTCGAAGTCCCAGAGCTATGCTCAGATTATCATTGGCGTCAATGACAAAGCCAATGGAATCATTCAGTTGTCAAAGTCTTCGCTGAACGTCAAGGAAGGTGACGATAACCTGGATCTGTTTGTAATCAGGAGCGGAGGCTCATTTGGAGAGGTAGGCGCCAATGGTTAAGATATTTTGGCATAGCATTTGGTCCTGTTTTACGCTGGTAATGTTGCATGAGTCTAGAGATTTTGGCACATAGGCCAACAACATCGAAAGAGGAGAAACTGCCCACAGTATTTCTTTTTCTGTTTATTCAGTCCTTCAATGAATCTCCTATTAGATAACACAATATTAAGTTATTTTACCACTTTCAGGTGACGGTAAAATTCCGTACCGTCGACAAGGAGGCTGGAAACATGATGGACTACGTTTCCACGGCAAGGGAGATAATCTTGAGCGAAGGCCAGAACAAAAAGCGGGTGCCCATTCAGATCATCGACGACAGAGTTCCGGAGTTTCAGGAGAGGTTCGTCGTGGAGTTACTGAATCCCGTGATCGGTGGCGCCTCGCTCGGAGAAGTCAGTAGCGCTGTTGTCAACATTCTGCCCTCTGACGATCCCAATGGCGCGTTTGGTAAGTTTTGAGTGTTTGCTGCAGGTATGTCCTGGTGCATGTAAGAACTTGTGCTGTGTATAAATCTACTTATTATTACTACAGGGAGTTCCTGTATTTAGGCCCCGGGCTTAATTACGGAAAATGCCACTTTTGAAACATTATCTTTTAATCCGAAATTAGGCCCAGGGTTTAAATTCGGAAGTACCCATTATATATGTGGATCTTGTATTTCTGATGTGAAAAAAAACCAGATAAAATATATGGTGGTGGCATAATAATAATAAAAACTAATATTATAGAGGAAAGCATTTCAGATGAGGTCACTTCATTCTACAATTCAATAATTGTGTGAAAAATATCCCAGAAAACATTGTGTCTGGGATAAAAAAAAATAAAACTGTAAGAGATGACAACCCATATTTAATGATACAGTATTATCATTAATCTTAAATGCAATGACACCTCGATATAACGCTGAAGTTTGGGGTCCATGACATACCCCACGCTTTATAGTACCTGCCTTATACGATATTACAGGGAAATAACAAAAATAAAAATAGGGTCCACGTAATATCGGAATCCATGGTGCATCGAACTGTGTTATATCGAGGGGGTACTGAACTCTGTGTTTATTTTTACGTACAGCGTTCAGTCGGACGGGTCTGGAAGTGAAGGAACCCAAGAACGGTCAGACCAACAGAGTGAACATCACTGTGGTGAGATCTGGTGGCAACTCTGGTGTTGTCACGGTCTACTGGGAGGCCACGCTCAATGGTAAGTATTCCTACAAACATATTTCAGCAAATTTATGATTACCCTTTCATGAAGAACTTATAATAGAATGAACTGCAAAATGTCCTGAGATTGTTAGGTGTCCTGTCCCAGGGTATCCTTTCACAAAGCTCTCCTATCCACTTATAGAGACTGGTAGCGCTCTCTTTGCCAATAGCTAATACACTGCAAAGAGAGCGCTACCAGTCTCTTCGTGAAAGGATACCCAGGACCCTAAACAAGCTCCTAACATGATCCTGGCAAGACACTTTCACCATGGGTGTCCTGGTTAATTTTTGAGCATCCACTTTGGGTGTCCTGGCCCAGACACCTAACTTGTCTTGCTGTGAATACCTAACGACTTGTCCTGAGTCTTCTGCAAGGTGTTCAAGGAGTTTAAGGGTGGAACTAATTTTTATCAGGTGAGCCAGCCACAGGAGACATTTCACCGACATCGGGAACTCTGCGGTTTGTCACCAATGAGGGAAGCTTACGGATCCAGCTGAGGATTCTCCCTGACGACATTCCGGAAGGACAGGAGGTGAGAGATGCCTGTTTACAGCTTTAGAGATGAAAGTGGAATGATACATAATTAAAATAGTCCCCTTTTAAATTTACATTAATTATTGTCAAGACTTTATTGCCCTTTCAGGAATACCACCATGGCTGTCGTTAAAAATGTATTTATTTAAGATAATATTCGAGACTTAAATTTTCCTGATTGAAGATACCATCACTTTAATGCTGTATAAAAGTTCTCTTGTACATCATTATCAAGACTTTAATGTCCTTTCAACAATACCACCACTATTGTCATCAGAAAATTCAATATGTGTTCATCATTATCGAGACTTTAATGTCATAAAAAGATACCATCACTCTGAGATCATCGGAAAGTTCTGCGTTTCTTTCAAGAACATCGTCATCAAACTGATGAGTTCTACCGATGGAGGTCGGATCACGGACAAGAACGTGTTCATACTGACGATCGCGCCCAATGACAACCCTCACGGTATGGTTCAGTTTCCATCCACATCCTTCACTCTGGAGGAAACTCCGGGAAATCAGCCGAAATTCATCCCACTTCAGAGATTGTGAGTAGATGCAGGAAAATGTGCCTGGGATGCGTTCAGGCTGCACTACACTACCCCCCACTACACTATGCTGCTTTTCTACAAGATAGTGGCTGGCTGAACGAATTCCTAATAAACTGGTAACAAATCAGTTTGCGCATAATAGTGTCCAGTCCATTTGCTTCATACTTTTTGGTTTCCTTCAAAACTATGGGCTCAAAAGTTTAAGTGACGACTACTGTAGTGCTACATAGTTCTTTGTAGTGAAATGTAATGCAGACTGAACACAACCCTGCTATTTCCCTTATTAAATGTTTATAACAAATAATACAGATCATCCAAAATTATATGTAGAGGTCTTCTATTCTAGTCAGGAAAAAAATCAAGACAAAATTAAAATTAGCATGTATGAGTTTTTACTTGAATGAGAAATATTCCACTGAGATGAGACATACATGTACTTCAATGAGATGAGACATACATGTACTTCAATGTGATACTTACTACAATGAGAAACCCTGGTTGACACTGACTGTTCTTCTGTCAGGGGTGGAACCTACGCCCGACTTCGAGTGTACTACACGACCAATCAGATACCGCTCGTCACTCTGGCGTCGGAAAAGAAGATGCCTATATCCGGTTTCTATGACGCCGGCAAAGAAGGACGCAGACTGGATATTGGAAACAATGCTAATGTCACATTAATGGCTGATCCCTTAACGGTACGTGGATTCTGTGAGCAGATTGTTTTATTTAAGTCCATTGATTCAGACTCCACATCACCGACATTGTTGTATACCTCAGGACCCTGGCTATTAGTCAGTATGATATATTGTCCGAGTATCGTTGCCTAGAATTTTGTGTTATTTTTCTTGTCCTTCCCCCCCAAGTACAGTGTCCCCTCGATATAACGCTGGGGTCCATGACATACACCCAACCCCTGTGTTATAGTACCCACCTGATGCATCGGACCGTGTTATATTGAGGGGCACTGTATGTACATATTTCTTATTTGACAAATTGACTGCTGATATCGGATTTATGGTGCAATTTGACTGGATCTGTACTACCGTAAAATAATGCTGATGTTTTATTTCCTCAGGCTTGTGGATCTATATGTCTAGAAATTGAAAGCTGTCAAGCATACATGTTCCGCACGGAGAAGAAACGACCTATCTGTATGTGGTATACCAGTACTACTGCCAACCTGTTTCCTGATAATCTGTCAAAATACTACACCAAGAACACTACCAAGGTATCTATTGGAATGAGAGGAGCAGTAACACTTCCATTATCACAAAAACTTGTACAGATTTCTGAAATATGAAGTCTAGTAATGTTCTCAAATTGTTCTCAAAATGTAAAAAAAAATATCTGTTCTTTTTTTTTAAAAAGAAATTTGTTCCATTTTGCACATACATACATGTTATGTACATCATGTACACTATTATTGGATTTACAAAATCGTTACTGAATTATGATGTAATCAAGTTTGCATTTAATTTAATCAGGTAATAATGGGATATCATTTGCTATATAACAAAAGATTTTTGTCTTCTGGGTATCATTTCACAAACCTCTCTTTTCCATTAGTGCTCTCTTTGCCGTGCATTAGCTACTGGCAATGAGAGCACTGTGGTCTCTTTGTGAATAAGAGAACTTCGTGAAAGGATACCCTGGTGGTAAGATTTTGTTGCCAGGCTTGACTCTTGAGATATACAGTATACTAGAATCTGAGGTAGTGCATGCTGATTCACACTTAGTATCTTGACACAAAAATAGCCATTGGTAGAGCATTGGACTCACAGTCCAATAACTCTGGTTCAAATTCCAGAATCAGCATGGTATCATTTACAAATATTTCTTTCTTTTCCCTGCCAGGTGTCTAAACTACAGGACGACAGAGCAAGACCAGGATCTGACTATGAAGCAATAACAGAGGCCTCCATTGTCATTGAGGACAAGGTCACCTCTGTTCAACTTCCTGTCACCATCTTGGATGATAACTCTCCCGAGTTGGAGGAGAAGTTCCAGGTGTCACTGCTGCGAGTGGCTGTGGATGACCCCGCCGCCCAGACGTCTCAACGACCGACGGTCGGAAACATCAGGAACGCCAACATCGTGATCCCCGCCAATGACGCGGCCAACGGCTTGTTCCAGATCTACAGCAACAGCCCCAACTCCACCCCGACTGAAGTCCGGGTCCTTGAGAGCAGCAGACTGGCTGTGGATCTGATCGTGGAACGTACAGGTGATGGTTCAATGTCTGGATAGTTTGGTGATAGTTGGTTCAGTCTCTGAATAGCTGCCTCAGTCTCTGAATAATTGCTTCAGTCACTGGATAGTTAGTGATAAATCTAATTTTTTTTATTATATGTTGTTATATTATGTTATTATATAATGAGGTAAGTTTCCTTATTAGAAAAATGAGGTATTTTAAGAAATAAATTGTGTTTTTTACATGCGAGTCAACACTATTACCATATCAATTTTAAGCATTATATAAACTTTATTTAATCTTAGGTGGGACTATTGGAGAGGTGTCTGTGGACTGGTTCGTAGGTCCAAACCCGTCCGCTACGTACCAGGAGGACTTCATTGCAGATGGCGCCACTCTTGTATTTACTGCGGGACTGAGTCGACGAGGTCAGAAGAAACTACAATGATGGAAATCAATAAGATAATAATATATGCAATATTACGTTGAAATATTTTTGTATGTGTAAATTATTTAGAAATTCAAGACTGCTAATGTTATTTGTTTTTAATGGATTATTTAGAAATTAATTACAAAATATGTGATTCACATTACATAATTTTAAACCATTTTTATTGCGCTTGTTTCAAAAGTAAAAATAATTTTGTGGCACCTATTTCAGTCGTGACAGTTACAATATTGGACGATTTTGTCCCTGAGGATAGAGAGTCATTTGTAGTACAATTGGGCAAACCACAAGGGGGCGCTATGATCGGACCCCGCTCGAACATCAGCGTTGTCATTCTGGAAAACGACAATGTAGCTGGAGTCATTGGTCTGGGAACTACAGCCATTTTGGCCAAAGAAGGTATGCGTTACTATAGCAACTAGATTTTCTGAGTCTCTGAATACACTGTATAAAGTATGGTTTAAACATATTTTTTTTTAAAAGAATTAATGACAATTGGTAATCAAGATGTAACGCTTGTATACTAATCCTCAAGTGGGTGGTAGCTTAGTGGTAGAGTATTGAACTTTGCATCAAAGGTTCCAATTCGAATCCACATCCGGGATACATCATCAATGATGGCATCATCACAAATTAAGATTCCCGCAGCAACGTTAAACTCCATAACACTCACTCATTGATTGCAGAAGTTGCCTTTCTGATGTGGTCTTGTAGCCAGGTGTGAAATAAAATGCTCCTACTGGTCTCGGCCAGAGGTGTTGCCCCTTTGGCTCAGTTGTTGAAGTGTTGGACAATCCAGCAAAGGCAGTGGTCCTTGGTTGCAATAGGATGCAACGTCTGAACTTTTTACTGTCGCTATCCTTTGTTCACCAGTATCAGTCGGTGCTCACAGATTTCCTGGAACATTCAGTGCTACAGATGTTGCAGGTCATAAACTGACAAGCCACAACATAGTGAAATAATAATGACAGCAGGTCTATATCCCAACAAAAGAAAAAAAATATATTTTTATTTTCTGTACATGTATTTAACTCTCTCCATGCTGGAGACAACTGGAGATGCCCTATAAGACAAAACCTGTGGTTAATCCAGCAGGGAAATATTTTAAGTGCTTAGGAAATGAACACAAGACTTGCCTCATTGCTAGTGAACTGTTAAACTGATGTTTGGTTTTCTTTCAACACAGGCGAAACGTTCACTCTGAGAGTGTCTAGAACAACTCCTGCTCATGGTACCGTCACAGTGGACTGGAAGATTGATGGTCGGAACGGAATCTCCCCGGAAGCAGGATTCCAGAGGCATCAAGGTTCCCTGGAATTTGCTCCTGTGAGTTGGAGGTCATGATGTAGTCCTTTTTAAATGCATAGAATCATAGTTTGTTTACATATTTCATGGTCAAATGTGTTTTTATCTGAAAGTATGCGCATTTGATTTGTCAGCAGAAATACATTTGGTCACATGCTACATTTTCCACTTGTACCACTGGTTTTCAATGTTTTCTAATTGGGTATGTGTGTCTATCTGCAGGGTGAAATGTTCAAGGTTATTTCCCTCGGTGTCCGGAAGGACGAAACGCCTGAAATTGACGAGGAATATCTGCTGACATTGTACAACGTTGTCACTCAAGGTGTGTTGGGAATATGCCAATGTAATCGGGCACAGAGATTATGAGTTTTTAAGTAGATTTTCATGGTCAATGTCACATTTTATATCGGGATTTGTAAATGAACTTTGTGTCGAGCATGAAATCATATTAAAAAATGTTTTGTTATCTTGGCACCTGGTTGACTGCGATATTTTATTTGAACACTATATTTTTTAAATCTCATTTTAATTTGCCTATAATTCTGGGTAACCTTTCACAAAGCTCTATTATCCACTAAGAGACCATAGCACTCTCTTAGCAGTGCATTAGCTATCAGCAAAGGGAGTGCTATAGTCTTAGTGGACAACAGAGCTTAGTGACGGGATACCCTGGTTACTCATAGTCAAGCTAAAAGTTATTGTTATTATTTAAATTCAATATCTACATTACTCATGGCTGTCAGTCCTTGGAATGAATCTTGTGTTCTTATAGTTTGCCTTATAGTTCTATAGACAACAGACTATTTTCATAAACATATTTGTCTGGTGCAGGTGTTGGCCCATCGGGTGCTGCCAAAGTAAACCCGCAGCTGAGTACGGCTCTGATAACCATCGCGGGCAGTGACAACCCACACGGAGTCTTCCAATTCGCTGTGACCTCTCAAAAGGTCACAGTTGACGAGGTCATCGGCCGCGTCAACCTGCAAGTCGACCGAAAGTTTGGCGCCATAGGCACCGTCCGGCTTTCCTACGACGTCATTGAAGGCTCGGTAACACCGATTTCATCCACCCTGTCGAGCGCCGTTGCCGACGCCGACTTCAGGAGCATAAAAAACGGTTACATCGACTTCGGGAACAAAGTCTCCGCTGGGACCATCGTCGTCGACATCAAGAACGACGACACTCCCGAGATAGACGAGGTGTTCATTGTCAGACTGACAGGAGTGTCGCTACTCAGCACCAGTAACGGCGCGCTACCGCCGAGACTCAACCACAACATCACCGCGGAGGTCGTCATCAATGCCAACGATGGCGCCAAGGGGGTCGTTCTGTTTGGATCGGATTCCAGAAAGTAAGACATCAGTCACTCGACGTATTACAGTGTCCCCTCAATATAACGCTGAAGTTAATATAGTACCCGCCTTATACGCTATTGCACGGAAATACCGAAAATAAAAATGGAATCCACGTCTGACCCCGCCTTATATCCGAATCCGCTGTGTATCGGACCGTGTTATATCGAGGGGGCACTGTATTACATGTACTGTACTTATTTACTGTTGTAACTGTGGTAGGATATTCCAGTAGACTACTACCACCACCCATTGGAAATCAAACATAGCATATGCATACAATACATGCCAGCTATTATACAAGTGAAAGAACCTTGCTAGATATGAGGCACCATACCTACACATATTATCATACCAGAAATTAGGTGCCTATATAAAAACAAAAATCAATAATAGAAATGGGGGCCTCTTTTCCTTTTACCATAAACCTACTGCTGAAGTTTTTCATGCCTATTTTTATCTGACATTAATAGTAAATGGTGTGCCATACATGTGCAGTAAATGATGTGCAGTATATCATGTGCTAATATACATAAAGTGCTGTACGTGATGTACTGTACACACTGTTCTGTACACGATGTAAATAGTGTGCTGCACATGATTTGCTGTAAATTACAGGCAAATGATGTGCTGTATATAATTTGCAGTCAATGATGTGCTGTGATGTAGATACTGTTCAGTCAATTATTTTCTATACATAATGTTCTGTATGTGATGTAAATGATATGTAAATTACATACTAGAAATGATGTGCTGTAAATGATGTCCTTTATATGATGTGCTGTATGTGATGTGCTGTATATGATGTGCTGTATATTATGTGCTGTACATAATGTGCTGTATATAATGTGCTGTATATGATGTGCTGTATATTATGGGCTGTATATGATGTGCTGTATATTATGTGCTGTACATGATGTGCTGTATATGATGGGCTGTATATGATGGGCTGTATATGATGGGCTGTGGATGTGCTGTATGTGATGTGCTGTATATGATGTGCTGTATATGATGGGCTGTATATGATGGGCTGTTGATGTGCTGTATGTGATGTGCTGTATATGATGTGCTGTATGTGATAAGCTGTATATGATGTGCTGTATGTGATGTGCTGTATATGATGGGCTGTATGTGATAAGCTGTATATTATGTGCTGTATATGTGCTGTATATGATGTGCTGTATGTGATAAGCTGTATATGATGTGCTGTATATGTGCTGTATATGATGTGCTTTATATGATGTGCTTTATATGATGTGCAGTGTGACCGTGGAGGAGAACAACATGAACATAACGCTGGCGGTGGTGAGAGAGCGGGGGACGTTCGGACAGATCTCGGTCTTCCTGTACAGTCAGAGCATCAGTTCCGGGTCACAGGCAGGGATCGACTACATGGTGGCGCCACAGGTCGGTATTACATAACTCTGTAAACTGTACTATTGGATTTCAAACCTATCGTAATTAACCTATTAAATCGAACAGGAAAAATAATTAAATTTGTAGCCGTTCGAAATATAGGAAAAATATGAAAGGATTATTTATTTTTTTTAAATGTAAATTTTGAAAATATAATATACTTTCAATTAATTCGAAGTTGAATATTTTTTGGTAATTTTCATATATTTTGGGTCTGAAAAAGATTATTTTTGCTTATTAATATAAGTGTTTGAATTATTTGAGGGTTCGAATATATTTTTTTTTATAGGAAATACTTCTGTACTCCTGTCTTGCATAAATCTACAAGCTAATCCTCAACTACCACCCCCCCTCCCCCTCCCCGGACCCACCCCACACCCCCACACACACACAATGTCTCACGTACTGTGGTGGTGTATCTTCAGGAGATAGTGTTTGGCCCGGGTGTAAGCAGGAAGGACATGCTGATCCAGATCTACAATGACAACATTCCAGAACCAAACGAGGTCTTTGAAGTTATTCTAGCCAATCCACAAGCAGGCGCTGCAATTGGAGACTTCGCAACATGTGAGTATAAATCTGAAAATAAAATTATAAAATTATAAACAAATTATAAAAAATCTGAGACACTGAATATGGAGGATAGAATGAGTAATTAACCCTATCCCTGCTGCAGGCAACTGGAGATGCCCTAAGCATTAGTGTATGTGCATTATCCAGTAGGGAAAGCATTAACCGAGTAATGAGTCAATGCATTCTTGGATGACGACAAAATTGAAATGTCTTTGTAAGAAAGTAACTTCAATATATACAGTGTCCCCTCTATATAAGGCTGTATTTGGGGTCCATGACATACCCCCAGCCTTATAGTACCAGCCTT
>JAUTBQ010151188.1:0-13993 GCA_032361185.1 Lepetodrilus ovalis | reverse complement strand
TTTTGAGTACCTCAATGAAACTTTATTTTAGCACTCAAATGAACGTAAATGGAACCCATTATTGTAAAAATGCCGTTTGGCAAAAATCATGTTTTGATAAATTCAATTAATATTTAATAGCAGAGATAACACAGAACAATAGCCAGACATATTCAAAAGAAATTGGGACAATTTGACAAGTGGTGAAAAATGCTAAAAGGCTCTAGTTGCATTCAGCTTTATCTTTCACCATGATTAAACATTTATGACGTTATTTTAGATACTAAATTATTCATATTTATTTAATTATTTTCCCCTCCGGATGTATTTGCTTTAATTCTAAGAATAAATCTTGAAAGCTATTATCAACATTTCATCATTAGAATTTAGAAATAGAACTGGATACAGTCAGTACAAAACAAGACCAATATATAGTTTGTATTTGTAAATAATTAATAAAAGCATGTATACATTATTTCATACACTAATCATCATGACCACATATTCAATCACAAATCTTATATTGGATTACAAAATTACATATCTTAGGAGCAACCACAAAAGCTCATAAACATGACCAACACAGAACTCTAACATGTTTAATTGTTTATTCAATTTGTACAACTTAATACTAACTTAATGATCAGATAATAATCACATATAGGATACTAGTAACATGGTAATAGTCACAGTAATATAACAGCTTCTCCAAGCCGGCTCTATGGAATAATGGTGATTTGATCCCTGGTCGCATAATATCAAAACATGTTAAGAATAAAAGATGGTACGTATTGTGCCCCTGCTTGGCGCTCAGCATAAAAGTGGCAAAGCAAGGACTGGTCGGCACTGAGTCAGCATACTGTATCTGAGTGGAGTATCTGAGTGGAGTATCTGAGTGGGGTATCTGAGTGGAGTATCTGAGTGGGGTATCTGAGTGGGGTATCCATGTTCTATCTGCGGCATGATATTCCAAATGAGCTAGCACTATTAACCACTGGTGGAAATCCAGATTGTTCAAGCAACAAATGCATGCAAGCTATGATACGACATGAGTGAAAGAATCTTGAGAGTGGCTATAAACCCCAAATCAACAACAACTGTTTCTCGAGGTGATGGTGACGATCCATCAGTTCTATACTCTAGAGCAAAGGATCGATCAGGGTACACTACACATGATACAGGAATAGAAGTTCACACTCACCCAGCGACCTTCTTTTGTTCTGGGCGAGTATCTTTTCAGGGATTTTGTTCTTCGAATTTGACTTACTAGCCCTGCTGGCTTGTTAAAGTTGTTGATTTTTAGTCTTAACTTCTTAACCCTGATGATATACACATGATCACAAGAGACATACATCTCAGTGTTCGAAATACCCCCAAAAAATAATCAGTGGTTCATTTTCCATAGGCCCAATGGTTAATGGTGGTAAAATCTGCAATTTTTAAGGGGTCACACAGATACCTTTAACATTGCAGATTTTCAAATGACCCCCAGGAACCCATCTATTTCGATAACTGCACATACAGCTAGAATAATGTGGACATGTTGGAGTACACTGGTGTACGTACATGTACATGATTACCTGATACTCTACACAGTAGTGACGGTACACAGACATACCCAATAGCAGTAAGTAAATACATGTACCTAGTACCACATGTGTACCAGTGTACCAGGCTATGTGACAGACAGCTCTCAGGCTGGTGGCATGTAGACTATTAGTTTTTAATACAACACATATACATTTATTAAAGACTTGATAATTAAACATATTCTTAGTGCATTTATTTATTAATTAAATATTAAATAATAACTGTATTATCGATAAACTATACAAACATTTAATATTGTATCAGGGATATAAACTAACGTTAAAACGTACTTGTCCTGAATAGAGGTGATAAATATAACAAATGTTGAGGATACCTTTAACATTGGAGGAAATGGCCTGGGCGAACAGGCAAGTGATATATTTTGCAATCTCTGTTGTCTATGGATCGGAATTTTTTTAAAACTATTATTCAACATACGTGGTGGATTTCTACTGTGGAATAACTTTTAGATAATCAACAGTGTTGATTTTGTCAAAAGTGTTATTCGACAATTGTGACATCGTCGCCAGACAATGACTTTGACATCATTCATAGGTGGACGAATGCTCATTAGCAGTCTGTGGCCGTCTCTCTATATCATGGTTATCAAGTCGTTTTTTGGTAGTTTATCATTATTTATTCCAATAAAATGATTATGTTGAATAATTAGATTAACCCACTCGATACGAGTGATTACGGAAAATATGTCCAGAGTGAAATTAAGTTCACTCGGGACATTTTTCCATAATCACTCTTATCTCGTCGGGTTACTCTCTAGACTAAGTATTTCATTTCAGTTTAGGTCCAAATAATTAAGGAATTAATTTGGGTTTCAATACGCATGATGATGATCAGACGAGGTCCGAAGTAACCATGAATCAGCCAAGTGTCATTCCAGGAACAAAAAGAATATTTCATCAATTGACTTTAAAGAGCATATAGGTGATATGGAAATGACGTCATTGAAGTTTTTAAGAAGAATTAGATGAAGATATACCTGGCTTGCAGAGAACTCCTAAGGAAAACTTATTACTATGTATGAAAATACGGTGAACATATGGAAATCCACAAGTGAATTTGTATTGAAAACAAAGTCTCAATTAGCAAACAAAAAGTGAATTCTTATGGAAATAATCAATTGATATATCTATACTTTTATCAGGAAAATGATTACCTGGGTCCATCTGAGAAGGGGGTACAATAATTGGGAAATTAACATGTTTCTTCTTCATCAAGTTCGTGGATTACATCTGTGTCGATTGGCTGTGCTCTTCATGCACTATTATCACGATATTTCTAACTTGCATGCAGTTCCAATATAATTATATAGATATAAAACAAATATTAATATAAATGTCAAAGATATTAAATAGCTATTACTTGTTTTTCAAATGTTCAGTAGACACAATTATTGCAATTACAGTGTCCCCTCTATCATGTCTATATAAGGCTGTATTTGGGGTCCATGACATATAGTATCAGCCTTATACAATAGTGCAGGTAAATAACAAAAAATAAAAATGGGGTCCACATCTGACCCAGCCTTATATCCGAATCCGCTCTGTATCGAACAGCCTTATATCGAGGGGGCACTGTACCAGATACATGGCACTAACTGTTAAAGTGGTAAGATCATCTTTTCATGCAATGCTACATACCTAAAAGAAAACTATTACATTTTACTTTTATCAGCATAATTTTATTCATATTTCATATTTTTCAGCTACCAAAATTCTCCTAGTAGTTTGAACCATCTAATTATTCGAACACATAAATTAATCGGCGAAAATAAAAATAAATCATCCCTAATTATACAAAAAAATACCCTTTTGGGGAAATCATAATTTTCTAATTATTCGAAGACAGTAATATTTTAAAATATTTTTTTACATTTTTTTTTTTTAAAAAATCAGCACAGCATTTTGCTATGTATCAATGGATTGATTAGAGCTTTACCTAGTAGTGGGACTATTTAAAATTTCAAAACAGTGCATACTAAAAACTACTTCAATCTGAATGCTGTTAATCTCAACAGAAATAGCAATATTTTGTACTTTAATTGCGTGTCTCTAATTATTCGAACACAGACCATTTTCAATTTTCGTATTTTTCTAATAATTCGAACATCTAAAAATTTAATTATTTTTACCTGTTCGAATTAATAGAGTAATTACAGTATATTATTAAAAAAAAATAGTTGTGACAGAATCTACCATAATAATATAACGTTGTATTGCTGACGGTAAGTGCTCTGTTCTAAATATCATAGCACTTTCTTCTAAAAGTAGGCTGATCAATTTATTTTAGTTTCTGCAGAACACCATTTTAATGTGAACACAAAGATAATTGTGATGGGATTCGCACATAAAACTGATGTTAAGTGTCAGACTGGTTCTCACCAATGTTAGAAGGTAGGTGTCATTTATTATGGAGAGAGAAAATAAAACATAAGACTAGATAGATAAAAAAAATCACATTTCTCAGAGAAAGATCAGAATATACAATAACCCTGTTATTTACCTTTGACCTATTAAACAAAGATGATCTTGCCAATTAAAAAATATCATTAGATCCGAAAATCACCATTTTCTTGCCAATTACCACTGTCAACTGAATGTAAGAAACACAGTTTCTCTATTTTTATATATATTTTTTTTAATGGGGTTTGGAGTCGCTTTCTAGAATCTTTCACTAGTATCACGAAATGATAGAGCTGACAGTCACCATTTTCAATGGAATGGCATAAGCACACATGTAAAGTTCCTTTAGAATCATCGATCCCACAATCACCATATTCAATGGTATATAATATTACAATACATAAACAAACATACACCAAATACTATCTAATATAATCAACGTTTAGTCGACAAAATGCTGACATCTTCAGGATTTATACATTTACAAGCATACATTGGAATATATTAACCGCACATTTAAAGATCCTTTCAAAATTGTTGATCCTCCGACACTTTGAATGGCGGCTAGAAAACCGGGTGTCCAGCCAAGTGATGTCTCAGCACCGTAGCTAAGTAGGAAAGCAGATGTTCGAGACAGTAAATTACAAGTTTCATTGAGCATGATTCATCTCCCTCTGCATAGGCTCCCTTCCTGTGTCACCCCCTGCACCTCCCCATCCATCAACCGCCAGTTCCCCCGTGAGCCTGCTCCAGAGCCTGCTCGTGCCCATCATCTCCAAAAAAAAGACCCGTTAAAATTCTGCGCCACAATCTCGGCTTCAATTCGACTTCCAACAGCCCCACATGCATGTGAGATAATAAACAGTTTCCCATTTAACGGTTTAATTCCAGGAACGATTTTTATCAAATCGGAAACGGTATCCAATTTTATCTGATTCCTCCCCAATGGATATAGATGAGTTGTAAAATCTAACCTAAATACCGAGCTATGGTTGACATGAAGAGAAATTATCCGCTATCTGAACCAGATCTTGATTTGATGGCATCCACGTGCTTGTTTCAAGTTGATCCACGTGGTCATTTCAAGTCATGCTGTGCGGCCTTTTCAAGTTGCAGAGCAAGTTATTTCAATACAGGTCAATCCCTTTCATAAACACATTACCGGCGTAATTACAAAATCAGACGTTAACTTAAATAATTGTCTCAGCACTCCATATAGAAAATAAAAATGTGTAATATTATACCACACAAGATCAATTCATATACAGCATTTAATGTATCTGTCAATATTTCTCACTAGAATCCATACAGATGGTGTTAAAGGTGTAACAACCAATATTACCATGAATGCGCATTTCCTCTATCTCTCAACTCCCTGGGGAGTATACACAAGACTCAATAGTTTCGTATTAATAAGGTCAATGTGTTAATTAAAGTTGCACGTGGAACAAATATCTCACAACATTCTCCTATTACAAATGTCAGCTCTACAACACCAAAGGTCCATTAATTAGGACAAGCTCATTATTTAAAATGGCCGCCATGGCCGGTTTGCTTTGAATCAGCACGGCTCAATCACAGAACAATTCCATAGTCACAAAGACCACTGGGTTTAGTCATCCAAGTAACCAAGATAAATTGATGACAGGCTACAAATGGTGACAGATGATGACAGATGACCGCACTGCCAGACCCTTTTACAAGAGAAACAGACCAACAGACATGTCAGTGTTTAGGAAAACGGTCATTCCAATTCTGCCAGTGTTTAGGAAAAAGTCATTACAATTCTGTATGTTCCATCACCGAGCCCTCAAACCACCTTCGACACAATGGAGTCACGGGACTCCGACAAAGAGCTCTCTTGACTAATGTCTCCAATTTTATTGTACAAAGGGAAAGTGTGTCAGTCTTAACCGATCCCATTGTGGATTACCTCCCTCGACGAAAGAGTCCATTGTAGATTACCTCCCTTGATGGAGACGAGTATGCAAGCCATATTGTGATCTATCGATCCACCCTCCTCAGAACTGCGGCTTGTTTATGGGGATTATTTCGCTCCCCTATCGCGGCAGACAATTTGTCTCATAGTAACCGGCCTGTACGAATTATCTGCCCATTAAATTCCCTTCCAGTCATCACTAGGTGATCGACACTGGGGGCTTCGATGACTGGCGTAAGTGTGAATTTGTTGGAGTTTTTTTTTGTGGTTTTTTTTCGTAATGGTTTTTTTTAAAGTTGCTTTCTAGAATCTTTTACTAATATCACAACTTGTCAGTTTAAGGGCAGGAGGAAACCCGCCACATCTGTAGCGCTTAATGTTGCAGTAAACCTGCGAGCACCGGCTGGTACTGACAGACCAAGGATGATATCTGTATTGCCACTCTACAGATAGTGCATCCTATCAATATCGCATCAGAAAGGTAACTTCCGCAAACATTGATGCTGGGCATATGGGGGCGGGATTTAAACTCTGGACAATTGGCTCCGAAGTCTAACGTTCTACCACTGTGCTACCACCCATATGAATTGCGCGGGAGACAACTTCAGAATAAAGATGGTCTTATTGCCAAACATTATATCAAATAAATACGGAGGGAAAGAAAGAGAGCTAGCTAGTTTGCAAACAAACCTTGGGAGACCTTACCTACAGAACTATATCGACCATTTACTATTTTGACCTTCTGTTTAAATCTAAGCCACTAATCGTTTACACACCCTATCAAAATTCCTGAGGCATCCAGTTTCTAGGATACAGACACCTACAGGACAAAGCTCTTGTCAACGTTGGGATAAATGGGATCTATTAAATAAATGTACAACCTTTTTCTATTTCTAAATATAGACTTCACTCAGCAATCATGAACATGATAAGAATATGTGCATCGAAAATGTAGAACAATTAACATACAATTTTACCTTGAAAAAAAAATATAATAAAGTAATAGCTTATTGATTTATTACTTATTTGGGACGCTTTCACACATGAATAATTAATCAAATAAAAAAACATTAGATCAATAAATAAAACTTTTATTACTGAAAATCATTATCCTTACGCAATCTATTGTTTTACATCACAGTGGGAATCTTTCAACATTATGCGATAACATTTATTATTAAAACGTTCACTATGTTCTTAAGTGATGAAGGTTTCTTGCACCCTATGATCATACTGTGAAATAATCTGTACATGCACAAATGTCCCAGACAGAAAAATGGCCGCCGGTTATCATTTAAAACAACACCTGGACGTCTGCCCGACAACGATGCAACACCTTTAAGTCTTCGATCCTGAGCAACCACCACCGCCCTAGCCCATTTCTATTTCCTCCATTCATAGATCTGGCCCAATGCTATCAGCTGTGTCCTCAATAAACCTCTGCTAGCCCAAGGCAATAGACGATCCAGTATGCAGAGAATCTTGGGTAATAAGGTCACATGACCATCTGTGTAAGCTGGCTGTGGAACAATGAAAGGCACAGACCCGCTCACGCACACACACACAAACACACGCGCGCACACACACAGGCACTGGGTCGGCAAGGCACTGGGTTGAAGGTAAATGTGTTATTGTTCTTGGAGACCCCCTGTGGCTATGAAAGGACAAGAGGATTCATCGGGACTATCGCACTGGTTGATTTTGTTTATATTTCATTAAATAAAGACGAACTTGATACCATGCCAGTGAATATTCTCATTACGCTAAGAACATGCTAATTGATAGAGAGAAAAAAAACACACACACATACACTGTGAAATCTGGCCTATTGGTACCATAAAATCTATCGACTTGTAAGCGTGTATCCTTGTCTTGGCTGCAGTAATTCAGTACACTACTGACACAATTGCTCCCTCGTATGTCCATCAAGTCTGATGCAGGTATTAAAACATGTCTCCGTCAGCTCGATCGATCACCTCAATGCCACCCACTCAAACCATTCCCTCATCATCTCTTCTCGAGGTAAGTAAAGTAGGAATTCAACGAGAAGTACATCTTCACGGAGGATATATTCTTTCGCCATTTTATTATCTTAAAATATTTACTATTAATAGATTTCAGCTTACGATATAAAAATTACTGATTTAAGATAATGGTTGAAAATTGATCTGATGAAAAATAATAATTACATTTCACAAGGACGAAATTATTATTTTTAATGTCTTTCGTCGTAAGTTTTGTGAATAGAATGTTTTAATGGAACTGAATACTTGAGGAAATAAATATATATCTAGCATTCATAAAAAAAAAATGGCAGAAATTAATTCTAAAATGTATTTCTTGATATAATAAACATTGTCGAGAAAGAAAAAACAATAATGAAACTTTAGCATGTATTTTCAACATGTTTACGGCATCAATTACGGTACTTTGTAATCCAAGACGTCTTGTTGTTTTTTCCCTCGCCAATGACTTCCCTTCCTTGCGTAATGCCTGAATGCCTGGATGAAGGGGAAATAACTCTGCAAGAACTTCCAGCACATGCAGCAATAATGAGGTCAAATGGGTTTCGAAATGCTCACAGCTATACATGCCTTGGAAAATACATCAACATTCTTCTCCCAGACCGCGAAGTCTAAAGTCTCGGCCGTGCCACGCGGAACTCCAAATCACGCTCCAGATGGAACGGCGCTTTAGTTCTGGGGAATTGTCCCACTAAACTGCCATGTTTTAAGGTGTCTAGATGGCAAGTCTGTCTCATAAGACCTGCATTACACATCTGTCTCATAAGACAACTTACCGTGTAGACTGGTGCTAAGATTCTGCTAAGTCAATCTCACACAAATGGACCTTTTTATGTCTTATTCCATACAAGACATAAAAATGTCCATGCGAAATGGTTGACTTCCATGAAATCTTAGCACCTATCCACACGGTAAGTCGCCTTAAGAGACAGTTATGTAATGTGGGTCTCATGAGACAGACTCACCGTGTGAACACCCCTTTAGGCAGCTTAAAGCCATCGGCAGCGAGATGCCACGAATTAAGGAGGTGGGGATATAAACTCTGGATGTGGTGCAGCCATAACCCAGCGGGGAGTCACAATAACGCGTAGACGCTACGGTGAAGAGTGCTTTGCATTCAAAATTGATGGCTTGGAAAGTGGAATTCTGGAATATGAATGTGCGCAGTAATGTAACACTGTTTTGCGTTCGGTCCACTGTGAGTTTCTGTCAAAAGTACGACTGCGGAAGATTGTAACATATTTCAAACATATTCTTCATTACAGACATAAAAGAAAATATTTAAACATGTTTTACTGCAGTAAGTGCAAAGAGACTGGTGCACAAACCAGTCCGGTTTCTATGGGCACCTTTCCAATAATTTTTTATTTTTTTATTAACAAAATAACATTAAAAAAAAAAACCATACAAAATAATATATACTTTCTTTAATACCTTTAAAAAAATCAGTTATCATAAAGCTTGCAGAGGCAAATTTCAAATTATTTGTGACAAGAAGATATATCTTTCAATTTTGAGAGATGATCACAAATTGTCTTAAAAATAACAAGTAGTTTTCCCCATAAGTATTTAACAACACTTGAAGGGATTGTCTATTAGTGATATAAAAGAAGTAATCTCCTTCTATTTTGAGAGGTGACCATAAATTTTCTTTAAAAACATCAAGCATTTTTCCCCCAAGTGTCTTTTTTAAAAATAAAAAAACATTTGTAAAAGAAGGGATTGTCTAGCATTAACTTGAAGAAGTTGGAGCACAGAGTATATTCCATTAAAGCACATAATCATTCAAATTCCCCGTGTAGGTGCGAAATCCCTCCCTCTGGATTGTCTACGCAGAGGTAAAGCTAGTTAACAGACGGTTGACAGTAAATAGGGATGGCTGTGTTTGCCGAAGACGTCGATTAATCTAACGTGTAAGTGTCTTAGCTGTTAACATCGCGACCCCTGCATCAAATCAAAGTGCGAGTCGGGGAGGAAAAAAACAACTCTAAAATCAACCAGATTACCTTAGAAAGTCTTGCTTTTCTTTAAGCCCAGACAAATTTTAAATACCTAAAACATTTTTTTTTTCTTCTCAATGAATTCGGGACTAGTAAGGATAGTCCGCCAGGACAGGTATCATTAACATGCGGACAAGTGAAATAGCCCAGATTAACAAGGGCAAGTAGTTTCATTGCCGACAAGATGCAGGGACAAGTGCCTTTAAGAGTTAGTGAAAAAGTCTGGATATATCACCCTTAACCCTCTCCACGCTGCAGGCAACTGGAGATGCCCTAAAGAGCTGTGTCTGTGCCTAATTCAGCAGGGAAAAGGTTAAAAAATAATTACTATCAAAATGAATTATCTTTCTTTAAACCCTGTCTAAATTTAAAATATCCCAAGCATTTTTAATTCTCGATTAATTAATCATTTAAAAAAACCCACATTGCATCATCTAGAAACAAAAATAAAATAATCAGGGCTGGTTCAATCACTGTACCTCGAGACCTTGAACCCTCAAACACTCTGAACCCAACAAACCCTTTTAATTTTGTCCGCGAGCGGTCTTTTCTTGGCTATAAATTGATAAGATCATAGAATTGTTGCAAGAAGATTTTCGGGAACGAAATCCCTTACAAGCGGCATATTTTGGCAGTGCAACAGGACAACACCGAGAGGATTGGGGTCAGACCTTCACTAGACAATTGCTTCCCTCCCCCATCCTGCCTCCCTTTCCCTCCCACCCCCCATGTGCACTGCACCAAGAAAATAAGGTCAGGGGGGTTTATGTAAACATGTGTGGGACAGTACCCTATCAGAGTGTTGAAACACCTTACAATGGCCTTACACAATATCTGGCAATCGCTGTAAATATTTAGCCCGATGGAGCGGCCCTCATGGAAGGCATTCTGAGAGCCAGGCGGCTTTCTATTACATCGTTGCCCTTGCATCGGCGCCCGCAGATATAGTAAACACAGAGGCTTCAATATTTACCACTTTTTGTTTAAAGCGCATTGGGGCAGGCTTCATGAAATTATACACCTCAAGTAGCTAGCATACTCCCAATGGTGTAGAGAAGGAAAAGAATGAAGGCACACTGATCCATTGACTGGGTTAATAATGTAGCCCTTTGAGCATGCTTTAATTGACCCTCTCCTTGCTGGATTAGGCACAGACACTGCTCTTTATGGCATCTCCGGTTGCCACCAGCTGGGAGAAGGTTAGAGTATGGATTTGATGAAAAATGACCACTTTATTATTATTATTATATTTTTTTTATTATTATTATCATCATCATCATCATCATCATCATCATCATCATCTAGTTAAGTCTAAAAACGTCCCCCTGATTTAAATGGTAACAAATCCTGTTGGACCTCTTGGATTGCCACTAGCAAAAAGATGGTTAAATGAAATTAATCTTTTAGCCTGTAAAAGGCAAAAAGATGTGCCCTATAGCATAAATAAGAATTTTGTTTTTAATTATTGTACTTGTAAGTCTCATATGTCCAAATTGAACTACAATTAACTAGTTTTTTAAATTAATTCTATATGCAAATTAAACTGCTGGGGGTAATAACGTGTGTTTGAAACATATCTTACGTCTCCAAAATCTTACAGGAACAATGCTATGTCTGATCACTGTTCTCCAATGTAAATGACCCAAAGCGGTTGCCATTAACTTTGGGCCGGGTCGCACTTCGCAGGCAAGCAGCCAAGAAGAACACTGTATAAAACACAACAGTAGTGTTCGAGAGAACGCGCCAACACCAATATCTTTCGCCTCCTTGCTTTTAGCCAGACGATCGCCCCAAATCAGGAATTTTTATCACCCTACCTTTTATTCTGTGGACTTTAATACCAGGTAACCTTTCCACTCTCACCACCCCCCACCACCCCAACACCCACCCACCCACAGTATACCACCAATGTATGTAGTATCACAGCATGGCGTGTTGTGTTATAGTTTCACAATTCGCCATATCTTTCCGCCTGCTTCTTTAAGATGCAGCACAGAGTGAGCCCGTCAATGGGCCGTAAATCTCGGTCTTAGGCGACAGTAGCTATTCACGTGTGCACAAGCAGAGTTCAAAGGCGTGGAAATCTAAATGGCTCGCATATTGGAGCTTTGATTACAGCCTCATTAGCACCTGAAGCAAGGCGAAGCCCATTTTGATGGTGTGATTTATCGGCATAAACCTACAAATTGCTGTTTACCAACTTCGGCATACACAGGTTTCGATTATCCTAGACTCGACGGAAGCGTGATCGACACTGACAAAGACTAGGTGCTTGTCATGTATATATGCCGACAAATCGGACTATCTTTGACAAGTAATTCTGTCAATAAGCATATTTTTCATTTATATAAATAGTTGATACGTCAAATGAAGGAATTTTAGGCAGTGAATGAATAAAATTTACATGAATATACATAGTAAATGACTGAAACTTACGTAGTCAATGACTGAAATTTACATATAAATGAATGGAACTTAGATAGTCAATGAATAAAACTTACATAATAAATGACTGAAATGTACATAGTAAATTAATTAAACTTACATAGTCAATGGCTGAAATTTACATATTGTAAATTAATTAAATTTACAATGATTAGTTAAAAAAATGAAAAATTCTCCAAGTATTATTTCCTTTTTCATATTTATTTTAATGGAGTGCAATGTCTGTTTGAAATATTTCTTTGTAGGGTGGACACCAGAAACCCACAATCTGGCTGCACATCACCTCCAGAAATGCTACTAAACAGTCGTAAGGCGTCTGTTGTCACGCTCGCACGTATATCAGCAAGTGTATATGCACATAAATCATCCACAGAGATCCAAAGAATGTACACACAATTTTCCCCAAAAAAGTATCACTTACAACATATAAATACATCTTGATTTGAAATTTTGAGGCCAAACTTTGCCAACAGTTCTGTTAAAGATGTAGAATTTACATTAGCTGGAATTATGATAAATACAGAACCAATCATTGGTCAATTGGGGTTCAAGATAATATCTAATGTTTTAAAGATGAAGTCTTGGTCATTTGCAGGAATAATGATATACAAGGAACCAATCATTGGTCCATTGAGGCTCAATATTGCAACTACTGTAGCCAATCATTGATACATTGGTACTCAGATGCATTTCTCAACTCGCCCCTGCAACATCTGTAGCACTGAATGTTGCAGTAATCCTGTGAGCACTGGTTGGTACTGACAGGATCAATGATGATAACTGAATCGCCACTCTACAGACAGTGCATCCTATCAATATCACATCGGAAAGGTAACTCTCGTGAACATTGATGCCAGGCTCCCGTGACGGGATTTAAACCCGAGATCTTTGACTCTGAAGTCCCATGTTCTACGACTGCGCTACCACCCGCCCCTTCACAGCTTGTCAGTTTAGTGCTGGATGAAACCTGCAACATCCGTAGCACTGAATGTTGCAGTAAACCTACGAGCACCTTCTGGTACTGATCAGCGAAATAGACCAATACGAGGGAGCTTCATAGATACACCAGGTCTTTGTAGATGGCGCCCCGAACAGGTCATCTTTTCCAAATTTGAGTGTACATCCCATAGGAAATCTACTTTTCCGGACAGATTAATTTGTTGGGAGAATTCCGAGTGCCCCATGCTGATAGCACTATTGACTTTCTTCTTAACGTTGATGCCAATGACCGCTTGTGTCCGAACAGATTCAATGTTAACGACAATCTGAACGTCGTGATCGCGAGTAGAACGTAAGTATTTTTTTCCCCAGTGAGAGAAGACAATGGCGACAGAAATCCAGATATTGACAATGCAGATTCATGTTAATATCTACATGAGTTATAAGAGATCTTTTAACCTTGCGGTTCATTACTGTGGTCTGTGAATTTGATGTGATCGCCATTCGGGGATTTGTTACAGTTGATTGCAGGGATTTATTACGTGCATGTAGAGAGTGAGTGATTATGGAGTTTAACGTCGCTGAGAGAGAGAGAGAGAGAGAGAGAGAGAGAGAGAGAGAGAGAGAGAGAGAGAGAGAGAGAGAGAGAGAGAGAGA